>CANAIB010000019.1:0-56454 GCA_947359475.1 Heligmosomoides polygyrus bakeri
AAACATGGATTTTGCAAAAGTGCATAAGAGACACAGTCTGCGGGATCCAAACCCCCGACCCCTCGCTCACGAGCCCGAGCTCTTCCCTACTACGCCACCTGTGCACTGCCCCGATCCTCGATACCAGCCCTCATCCCGCGCGCGCCCGTCAGCTGTGGAGCATGTGAATCAACAGGCGCCAACAGGCGACTTCCGTCGCCCCTAACTCTGCGCAGAGTTGTATTGGGGTCGAGATACCTGCAGTTTGTTACTTCCCAGGGGGAGGCGGTTCTGCCCATATACAACATTTGCGCCGTTCCGACCTACTGTTGAGATAGTATCCTGGTAAGTCATGGAGTTCCTTTCCTTGCCAAAATGCCACTGTGACCCCCCCCCCTTCAAAGTATCGTAGCGCCTTTGCGACTGCCTCTTAAAAGATCGTGCGTACACTATCCTCTTCACAGAAAAGCGAATCGATAGTGTCGCGTGTGTTTGATTCGCTTTTCTAGCGATATCGAGGAACATCGGGAGACAGCTCTTTGCTATCTTCGGCTGTTTAGTCTCAAATGCTTGTCCGGACTTTTGAATTCCGCCGCTCGCGCAATGCACAGGCGAACTTTGCTAAGTGGGCTGCGATAAAAGTTTGAACTCTTAATAAACTTTGACGACGTGATGGTATTCTATCCAAAAATTAGCGGGGTTCTCTAACTCATGTTTGTTTTCGCAGAAAAGGTCTAAATGCTCCACATTTGAAGCAGTTGTCTACGACCTATGATTAAATCACCCACTCTCTCAGAACAACTTTTCTCTAGAGGAGTAAAACATGAAGGCTCCAAATTGCTGGACAGGATGAGGGGGGGGGGGTGCATGACGTAAGCAAGACAGCGCTTAGGCCTTTGTCATACCATCGCTCACCCCGGGCGACGCCTAAGGGCCTGTTCATACTTCGCGACAAGAGCGACTCGTCGCCCATGCAAAACATGCATATCGATTGAAACCGAGCGCGCGCCGCCGGAAAGTGTTCATACTCGAGCGCCGGCGTTGTCGCTCTAGCCGCTCTTGTCGCTGCTGTCGCCTGTTCATACTTCGCGCCGGCGCCGGGAGCGACTGGAGCGACTGGGGCGACGAGCGAAGTGTGGAGTACGTAATTGCACCGCACTAGTGCGGTGTAATTACGTACTCCACACTCCGCGCGTCGCCCCAGTCGCTCCCGGCGCAGGCGCGAAGTATGAACAGGCGACAAGAGCGACAAGAGCGACAAGAGCGACTGGAGCGACAGCGCCGGCGCTCGAGTATGAACACTTTTCGGCGGCGCGCGCTCGGTTTCAATCGATATGCATGTTTTGCACGGGCGACGAGTCGCTCTTGTCGCGAAGTATGAACAGGCCCTTAGGCGTCGCGCGGGGGTGAGCGATGGTATGACAAAGGCCTTAACGCAAAGGGCCTATTCATACCTCCCGACGGGAGCGATTGTTAGCCGGAACAATCATACGTATCGATTCTGCTGGACGATCGTTCGGGAAAATCAATAGGGATGATTACGGTTAGCCTTTTATGCTTGTCTACTACGCGGCATGATAGCCGGCATGGCTACCGATTTTTCGCGCCGACCGCTACGCAACGTCTATAGTGATCTAAAGTGCAACAGTGCGTACTAGCGTTTTAACGCTAATACACATTGTTGCATGTACAGTGGTTCTGTGTATAAAAGGCCTTCGATCAATCACTCCCGTCGCTCCTGTCGCGAAGTACGAGCTGGCGCAAAGGCGTCACGCTTTTTGCAGCCTTCACGCGTTTTCCTGTGTAAGCCCTCCTACCCCTTTAGTCGCGTGTCAACCGCTTTAAGTGAGGGTTTAGGGAGCATTTAGTGTATACGCGACGCGCGGCGCGATGTTATAGTAAGGCCCCGTTTATAGTTCGACGCCGAGCGACGCGACGCCACGTACAGCGGCCATCGTATTGATTGAGCGACGCGATCGATCAATTTGCCCACTTTAAGGCCCCCGCACACTTCTGCGGTGTTGCCCTATCCTTAACCATAGGGCAGGGACGCAGAGCTCACCGCCGGTGGCGTCCCTGCTCTATCCTTAACCATAGCGGCGAGCGGCGCTGCCGCAGAAGTGTGCGGGGGTCTTTACATGCGGTCGCGGTGCTCGGCGTCGGAAGTATGAACGGGGCCTAAGCTCCTACATTGATTCATCTCATCGCACGATCGATATGGGAGCTTATCATTACATCGCGTCGCGCGTCACGTGCACACTAAACGCTCCTTAACACTGTGCTCTTCAGACGGATTCAATCGCTTTTGGAGGTCACGTAAACTTCCCACTTATTAGTATTTTGTTCTAGGCCGGCTACATTGGTAAGGACTGTTTGGGAACTGGATATTCCTTCGACGTGTTCGTCCATCGTGGAGCTGGTGCGTATATTTGCGGAGAAGAGACAGTAAGTGATTTTGTACTTTTTTTTGCGATAGAATTAGCCTTCAGACGTTCGTGCGCTGCACAAGAACCTCCCTTTATGCATGCTTCCTATAAAACGCAACATGATTGTGTTTTCATCGGGTTTTCGAACAACATCGAGCTTAATCTACCACCCTCATTTTCTTCCCACGTTGTTGTCGGTGTTGTTTCGCTTCAGGCTTGTTTTATCATTATGGAAGGTGCTTACCTATAGCTACCGTTCTACCCTATTCTTTTAAATTGGTAGGGTCTGTCTCGCCCTTCTACCTGCACATTTCACACTGTAGTGTCTTGCTTGCGCTAGGTGGCGATGTCCGTTCCTCCACGTGGTGCCACTGGAAACTGCTCGCTCTGCGAGCTAAGCTAATCACGGACATTCGAATGCAGGCGACAGGCCCTTGTGACAGGCCGGCCTACGAATACCTATGTCACATCACATGGTGTATGATAGGTCAAGTTTCTCGAGATAGTGCTACGGCGTCCGCGGGAGCCGACGCGCACTCGCAGAACCCGGCGAGTGTGAGAAGTATGCGAGGGTCCCTGATGCGAGGACGGCATCAGGGGGCAACTGAGCTAGTCCGAAAGTCCCGTAACGTAAGCAGGACCCGCGTGGCTACGCTGAATGTGGGTACGTTGACGGGCCGCTCGTGCGAGTTGGTTGAAGCACTGGAGCGAAGAAGAGTTGATTTCTGTGCGGTGCAGGAGACGAGGTGGTCCTGCCGCAAGTCAAGGGACATAGGACGTGGTTTCAAGGCCATTTTATGTGGAAGTCCCAGGACCACCAGCGGTGTCGGAATAATCGTCTCCGAACGATTTCGTGACTCGATTGTAAGCGTCGAGCGCTTTGACGATCGATTGTTGAAGATCGTTGTCTCCGCTAAGGAGCGACTCTATCACTTCTTCTCTGCGTATGCTCCGCAGACTGGCTGCTCCGATCAAGCCAAGGATGAGTTTTGGAACCTGCTTGATGAGAAGACAGCAGAGGTACCGTCGAAAGATGTCATCATAGTCGCTGGTGACCTTAATGGGCACGTAGGTGCTGCGAAGGACGGGTACAGCTGTCATGGTGGTTTCGGATACGGGTTTCGTAACCCCGATGGTGAGCGTATTCTTGAGTATGCGGAAACGCATAGCCTCACAATTGTGAACACCGTTTTCCGAAAACGCGACTCCCACCTCATCTCATATTATAGTGGGAGCTCCAAGTCTCAGATAGACTTTGTGCTTGTAAAGGATCGTGACCGAAATCTCGTCACAGACGCGAAGATCGTGCCGTATGAAACGGTCGCCCCACAGCATCGTCCGCTGATCTGTACTTTGAAGATCGCCTCTCCGAGGCTGAAGCAGGTCGAGCGATGCGGTGCTGCAAGAATCAAGTGGTGGCGAATGAAAGAGAAGGAAGCAGCTGTGATTTCTGGCGTGCGGTTACCGACAGTTACGACTGTCGATGAAACTTGGAAGAAAGCAACCGACGCGATACGCCAAGCTGCAAGGTTGGAACTCGGCACTACGAAGCCTGGACGTCGCAAAGTCGACAAGCAGGCATGGCTGTGGACAGACGATGTGAAAGCGAAAGTTCGAGAGAAGAAGTCGCTGTATCATGTGTTTCTCGGCGACAGAACAGCCGACAACTGGCAGGAGTATCGGAAGGCGAAGAAGGCTGCAAAGAAAGCCGTGGCTGTTGCGAAAGCCACTCATTATGGTGATGTCTACCGAAAGCTCGAATCGCGCGATGGTGAGCGGTATTTGTACCGACTTGCTAAGACCCGCCATCGCCAAACCGAGGATATTGAAAAGTTTGTTGGCATCAATGATGAGAGCGGCCATCTTCTGACAGACCGCAAAAAGGCGCTGAAGCGATGGCGTGATTACTTTGAGGAAACTTCCACTACGGAATTTCCTCATCCGGCCATCCCTTCTGTGGCTTCTGTTCACGGTCCCGTTCGCAAGATCACCGTGGAGGAAACAGAAGCGGCTCTAAAGACGATGAAGCCCGGTAAGGCGACAGGGCCGGATGATCTGGCAGCCGATGTTTGGAAGTCGAAGCTCTGGTATCCTGCTGAGTGGTTGGCTGAGTTCTTCAACCAGGTAGTAAAGGAGAAGAAAGTACCGGAGTGTTGGCACAACAGTACGACGATTCCGATTTGGAAGAAGAAGGGCAGTCCTGCGGACTGCTTCAATTACCGTCCGATTCGCTTGCTTTCGCACAGCATGAGATCTTCGAGCGAATCCTCGATAGAAGAATCCGTGAAATCGTCAAGCTCTCCGACAACCAGTGCGGCTTTGTGTCTGGTTGTGGGACCATTGATGCTATACACGCCGCCCGCCTCCTGGTGGAGAAGCATCGCGAGAGACAGATGCCGGTGCATATAGCCTTTCTCGACTTGGAGAAGGCCTTCGACCGCGTACCGCGTGAGCTTAAATGGTACGCCTTGCGACGACACAATGTACCTGAGGAACTTATAGAGTGGGTGCGGATGCTCTACTCTTGCCCAAAGAGTAGAGTGCAAGCTGCAGCTGGAACCTCAATGGAGTTTCCCATCTCTGTTGGGGTGCACCAGGGTTCTGCGCTTTCTCCACTCCTCTTTGTTGTCGTCATGGATGCCATTACGCGAGATCTTCAGCAGCCTGTTCCATGGACGTTGCTTTATGCTGATGACGTGATGCTCGCTTGCGAAGAGAAAGACGTTCTCGAGCGGCAGGTGCAAGCTTGGTGCGACCGTCTGGCGAGGTTCGGACTCAAATTGAACGTCAAGAAGACCGAGTACCTAACGACTGACGTGAACGAGTCCGGCTCCATTAAGATTAACGGTACTGAACTTGCACGCACTTCGGTGTTTAAATACCTGGGATCAACATTAGCGTCTGACGGCGGTCTGATGGTTGAAGTGAACTCACGCGTGAGTGCAGCTTGGCCCAAGTGGCGTTCGTTGACTGGCGTGCTCTGCGATAGTAGGATACCAGAGCACCTGAAGTCGAAGATTTACAGAGCCGTCGTGCGCCCGGTAGCGATGTACGGCGCTGAGTGTTGGCCTGCGACTAAGGAAGTTGAAACACGCCTCAGCGTCATGGAGACGAAGATGCTGCGCTGGACGGCTGGAGTCACGCGCATGGACCGCATCAGAAATGATGCTATCCGGCAGAAGTTCGGTGTCGCGCCGATAGCGGACAAGATGCGCGAAGCTCGCTTGCGATGGTACGGCCACGTTCTGCGTGGGAAAGAAGACAGCGTCCGCAAGATTGGCCTTGAGTTGGAAGTATCTGGAAAGCGGCCTAGAGGACGTCCGAAGCAGCGTTGGTCCGATACGTTACACACGGACATGAAAGTAGCTGGTGTCCACCCTGATCAAGTGCAGGATCGGGAAAGGTGGCGTCGTAACACCAGAAAAGCAGACCCCGCGACGATGCGGGACAAACGCTGAAGAAGAAGAAGTGTCTTGCTTGCGCTACTTACCGTAGTTGTGCGGAAGGATATGGAAATGTTCCCATGTTCTGGCAATGATTCCCCATCATCTATAGATGATTGTACAAGGGATATCCTAATATGACTGAGCTCGACATATCTATTTGTTCTCTTACTTATCTGCCGGGCAGCGAAGTCAGGATACTGATGGGTTAGGGCTGCGTAAGCACACAAATGAGTGGTTTCCCTGCAAAGTGTTCTCTGACGAGTATGAGTGCTGTGTACATGACAAGGCTGCTTGATTTTGCTAGTCTACCTACTTACTTTGTATGTTATTTGTTGTATGTGTAGGCGCCGCTAAAACGTAAATCCGGTCATATGCATTCTCACCCAATATG
This sequence comes from Heligmosomoides polygyrus bakeri, assembly GCA_947359475.1. Taxonomy (NCBI): domain Eukaryota; kingdom Metazoa; phylum Nematoda; class Chromadorea; order Rhabditida; family Heligmosomidae; genus Heligmosomoides; species Heligmosomoides polygyrus. The sequence continues at coordinate 6,243 of CANAIB010000019.1, forward strand.
AATAGCATCACGAATTCTTGTTTTTACCTTTTTGCTTTTTGCTCCCTCATCCAGCTTTAGGTCTGCCTCTTACTTCAAAACGACGTATTTAATACAATCATTTTGTATCATTCCGTCATTCTGCAGCTTCAGCTGATCTAGAGCTATGTCTGGTCTTGGTGCTATTACTGTATCGCTTTTGATCCCCCGTGCACTTAAGTGTTTCATTTTAATCTCGCTCTTCATCGTGTAGTGGACGTTCGGCGTGAACATATTTCCTGGTTTTCCTTGCAGTACTTTTGAGTTTTGACTAAAAAGTGGTTGGATATTTGAGGTCTTTGAATTAAGCCGTAAAAGTGCTGCGTACTCTCGACTTCCTCTCGCACTTGTCATGAGCTCGAACTCATAATTGCTCTTCAGAAACACACACGCTTTAGGCGCTGATTGAGTCCATCGAAGGAAAGCAGGGTAAACCACGTCTGAAGCCGCCATTTCCTGCAGACATTGGCTTGTTTGGATGTCCTACAACCGTTACTAATGTCGAGACGGTGGCCGCATCACCGACAATTTGCCGCAGAGGCGGCGAGTGGTTTGCCTCGTTTGGCCGTGAGCGCAACCGCGGAACGAAGGTAATTATCTTTTTGAGTGTGGGGTAGCGTAGTAAAGTGAAATGTCCTGGTCAGCTTGCATAATCACGAAAAACTTAGATTAAAGCAAAGGAGGACTGATAGCTGTGGTTCGTTTCATGGATTTATGGTCTTCCCTCTTCTTAGCCAAACTTAAAACAATCTGATCGTGTCATCGCCGTGAAAAACCAGTGAGAAGAATCACAGTCCGAGGTCTTTTGAGTAATTAAGGAGTGTCCTCGATTCGCCCGTCAGTTTTTCTCTAAAATTTTCGTTATAGACCTCTTACAGTAACATTTCCTCCGTTTTAAAGTTGTGGAGCCTAGATTTGGTGAACATGTGGCTCCGTGGTCAAAAAAAAAAGATTGTGTCTCACGTCCAAAGAAGTAGATTTAAGGTTTGGACAGCGACGTGGTTAAGGAAGTCTTCAATTTCTAGATCGTGGTTTGGCATGAAACTGACACAAAGCAATGAATTTATTGTCGTATCAATCGTTGTCGCAGTTATATTGTCGCTGTTAACGGTCCTTCACGATTCTCGTGGAAGTGGAGTGCGAGACGCATCTCATAATGTGGCCGACATTCATAGTTTGTACGTGAGAGAGTTCCATAGAAAAACCATTTTAAAGTGAACGCTTACACTGCAGTCCATCCAGTCAAAACGATAATTCCATCAAACTCTATCACCAGTGCAGGTCCAGCTGAACATGCTCAGTGATACACCTGACTTTTTCAGCTGTTCTGCATCTCTGGTCACGTGAATAACCCGTGTACGGTGGAAGAAGAGATGTCCATCCCACTCAAGGAGCTGATCGAGCGGCATTGCGGTGGAGTGATCGGTGGATGGGACAATCTTCTCGCCATTATTCCCGGAGGATCTTCTGTGCCGCTTCTGCCCAAGTACAAATTTTGCTCATTCCTTCGCTGATGCCTCGACCAACACAACATCATGATTTCAGGCATATTTGCGATACCGTTCTCATGGATTTCGATGCCTTAGTGGAGGTCCAGTCCGGCCTTGGAACTGCAGCAGTCATTGTCATGAACAAGCAGGTGCGTATGTGAAATTCATGGCACGCTTAACCGTGGCTCTGTAGGTTGCTCAGTAGCATTGCACGTGGTTCTTACATTTTAGGCAGACGTCGTCAAATGCATCGCTCGCCTCTCGCTGTTCTACAAGCATGAAACTTGCGGACAGGTTAGCATCGCAGCACCATCATTACTTTTTCTTGTTCCACTACCGAATGCTATTCAGTGCACACCTTGTCGGGAGGGATGCAACTGGCTGAACAAAGTGATGTGGCGATTCGTTGACGGAAAAGCAAAGCCCAGTGAAATTGATATGCTGTGGGAGCTGTCAAAGCAAATCGAAGGCCACACAATTTGCGCTCTGGGAGACGCTGCTGCTTGGCCTGTGCAGGTGAGATCTTAATTGAAGCATATTGCCTGCCCTAGTTACCTAAACGACTGATCCGATTTTCACTTCTCCTGACTTTTGTTTCACCACTTTCGTCATTATCATCAAGTTTCCCAACGATATGCTTGCTTCAACTTTCAGAGAATTTTCTTGGTTCATCCTTACGGAAAAGGAATCTGCCCGTCGCGATAGACGTTTGATTCTCGGTGGGGGGGGGGGGGAGGGTTGTGTCCCTTGGGATGTTCTTCGACGTTCCATCGCCATCTGTCACCCTTTCTTCTTCTGGTGTGACTGTCGTCGTTGATGTTTTGTACTCGGCACGTGTTCCACCAAATAACGATGAAATGCCATTCATTTCTTGTCGGAAACCGGACTGTGCCTCAGAAATCGTCACTTCAGTGTTGTGTTCAGTCTCTTATGTTTTGAAGTGGCGGTGGTATCACACAACATATCCACATCCATATCATCGGATAGTATGGGGTGGAGAACTTGTTGCGGGGAGACGTCCTCGATTGCCAGCCTTCATGACGCAGCCCTCAACTTTCCTGGAAGGTACCAAAGCGACCTCAGCAACCCCGTTTGCTATGCAGCCCCCATTTCATCCACTCTATGGGACTCCTGATAGTCGCCAAGCTTGTAAATACATGTTTCTCGGGACGCCTCGGTTGATATGGTCCTCTCAGCTTATTCTGTTAGGAATGCTGGCCTGCTTTACAGCTCGGCCTCTACCCAGTCCTCGTCACGTGTGGGAGGCAGTTTTTGTGAACAGCTTGTGCAGCGCTAGAGATCTTGTATATCGGTAGAAGTTTGAGTGTCTTTTCTGTTATGAGCGACAGCAGCACAGAAGGTCCTCCAGTGGTCGAGGATTTCCGTTTTGGTGGTAGCATGTTGTGTGTTGCGCAAGAATGACTTCTGCGCAGTAAGTCAGAAAACTCGACGAATGTAGTCCACTCCAGAAACTGTGCAAAAGAGAAGTCCTTTTCAGGAACAAGTAAAGGTGTTTTTTTAACATGTAAAGATGTATTGCTTCACATAGAGCGGTTGATTCTCGCCATCAGAAGCAGCAGTTTCGATGGTGTCACTACAAGTAGGGATTCCTTTCCTATACTCCATGTTGGTTTACAGAACGAATGCATCAACATATGAAATAGACATACATTGGTCGTTTGATACAAATCGTTTCATCTTGTACCTAGTCAACGAGAATCATACGTGGGTAAATAGTTGGAAGTGGAAGTTGAACATTTGCTTGATGTGTTGGTGGACAATGTACCGGCAAAAGTAAACAGTTTCTTGGTAGTAGACGATTTTGCGAAGTTCTATTAGCTACTTTACTTGGGGCTTCCCTGTTTTGAATTTGCAAAATGCAAATCTAAGAAATTGTATTTTAAAGATTATACCCCCTGCAGTCAAGCTCCTTTGAGGATTTGGCGTTTTATCTGTATCTGTTTTTGTCCGTAAAGCATGGTATTATATTTCTATGAAGGCCGTTTTAGGATGGGTGAACTCACAAAAATTCGCTTCGCCTATCTGCTCATCCATTTGTTGACGGTTTGCATTTACTTCGTTTCTTGTGCTGGAACTATAGATCTGTAGAAGTGCGCATAGGGTTAAGGGTCTTGCCTGGTCTTAAAAAAGGGTGTTGGTGGGACTAGTGGATTGCTTATCAGTGACGCATCGCTGTTCTGATATGCAATTAGCAGGAATGTGCTATTTGTTGTTGTTGTTGTTGTTGTAAAATGCAATATTCGGAGCACAGAACGGAGGGGCTATAGTACGGCTGGAAACCGAATTCGGAACACGAAAAGGGAAACGTTTGGTAATTAGTAATTGAATGGAGACTTCGGGAGAAATTTCGAGAAGATGGATCATGAAGGGTATACCTGGATCTAGTATAACAATTGTCAGCGGTTTTGACTTAGCTTTTCTCATCCTCACATCTTCTCATATATTGATAAGTAAGCTGACCAGTTTTCCACTTCTAGAGTGTTTTGCATCATTCTACTCTTACCTCGTTTTTTTAAGGCTTAATTCTGGTCCGTGGGAAAAAGGTGAGGGAGGCTGGTGCAATTTTGGAACTTCTGTTCTTGAATTTTGTGCCGTTTTCTCATTGGCCTAAAGCGGAAATTTGCGTGGCTACAGTGGTCCGACCCGCTGTAGAATTTTGGGACACACAGCAAAGATATCAACCATCAATCATTCAGCGTTTGCGGTTGAGGATGAGGTTTGTCTGGTTGTGGAGCAGCCGGTGAGGATTCCCAGGTCCATCGTAGGAAGGGAGGCTTCTCGAACTGCGAGTTTCCGTGGGTGAGCTTGATCGGCATGAGAAGCTTAGACAAGCTTTCGCCTTGATTGTTCTACCTCGAGCCGTGGACCTCGATGAGAAGTTCGTGACGTGACAGTTGATCACGATCATGACGTTGAATGTCCAACCACGTAGAGGCCTCGTCTTCCTCGGCGTCGTAGTCGAATGTTGGAGCGTGCATGCTGAATACAGTCAGAGCTGGTATTTAGTCACATCGCTTCAGTCGCAGGCGCCCGATTCGGGTTATCAGAAACTCATACGAATCGACTCAATGGCCAAATTCGTGTTGACGAGGGCACGAGCGCGTGTACCTCAGCTGTCGAATGTTCCAGGAAGCGGTTCCCCGGTATCGTATTCGGCATGTAGGTGGTGGCGTCTTATCGTCTCTTTCAGTCCGATGACGTCTTTCTCGATCTTCTTGGCTTGCAGGGCTAATCGACGGACGATTTCTATACAAGCGTATGCGCGTTCTTAGACCTCAATTTGTGCAGGCTGATTAGGCTCTGAGATTTTAGCAGCCCATTAGTGCATGTTCTATCCATCAGATACAATGCTGGTATTCAGGCTCTGCCGCGCGGGAACTTTGGACAGCTAGACAAACTGGCTAAATGGTCAGGCCAAACTCTTAATCAGATCCCAAGTACTGTTTCGATGTACTGCTAATCTGCAAAATGCAGGCTTTTGGCAGAACCGACGTATAGGAGACCGTTTGCATAGAGGCAGCAGCCGTCATGCCAGCGCTCTGCGTGGAGACGTTGCCTCTGCTCAAGTACTGTAACAAAGTTTCTCTTGGCATAGTTATAAACTCTCCGAGGGGTTTATGGAAATACTGTTGTTTAAATACTGCCGAAGATCTAAGCGGCAAGTTGCGGTAGGGGTGCCTTGCACCTAACTGCGGACAAACTCAAGTACAGTCCCCTCCCGTTATCAAGCCTCCGGATAAGACGCGACTCCTGATGTAACGTAGATTTTCTCTGGCCCTGGCCAGCTTACCTTTACGCCAATACAAATCAACTCCGCTTAAGACGTGTCGGGTACAACGCTAATCCCGTTATAGCACGGTATTAGGGAGAACCCTGCGTTCAGAATGACTCTCGTTATAACGCGACCCGTGCTCAGTTCTGGTCCCACACTAAAATGAAGACGAGCAAGATGTTGACTGCGTTTGTGATCAGACCTGCCCTTCTGTTGTCTCGTTCACAGCCTTGACGAGCACAAGTGTGGCATGTTTTAGATGCACGTAGACGTTTTTCATGCGTACACATCCTACAAAAGTGTTCATAGTCAGCAATATGTCGAGCACAGTGAAGGACTCCCGGTGGTCGTTAGAAGCTGCCGTAAATTGGAGGGTCTCCTCTATCAGAAACGACGGAAGGTGTGGATTAAAGCTCAGATTATCGAATACAATATCCTACACATTCGTTTTATAACAAGACTGAAGCAGCTGCTATAGAATAGAGGCTATGTGCAGTAGTCGCATGATGGTTTGTTACGATCAGAACTCTTGCGCCATGCAGGACATGTACCTGCGCTCTCTGCTTTCCGGACAGGATTACAGCAACAGCGCTGCTTGATCACATGCAACATCCCGATAGAGTGGGAGAGTGCTGTGGGGCCACTGCAGCGAGGATATGGCGGATGTGGCGTGCGATATAACAGCGCTGATAACATAATGGGCTAACATCCTGCCTGGAAGGTAGAGAGTGCGGGTTTATGTCCCGCATGGCCCGTGAGTTTTGATGGCGGCAAAAGATCTTGTAACATGGTTACACAGTCTTATGGTTGATCACTTATAACTTTCCTCTGGTACTCGTTATTCCTCACACATGTCTGTCATACTTATGCGGGTAGCAGAGAGTATCCCTGAGGACTGGACTTCATCAATAATCTAAAGATGTTATTTGGCTTCACAGTTTCGTCATGGTCACGTGTTTCATTTCTGTAGCCATATTTAATCATTGTATGTGATTTTAGATAAATCCGAGCGTAAAAGAGCCTAAAAAAGGTCAGCTCCGATTAGGACGCGACTCTCGTTATAACGCGGATTTTCACCGGTCCCTTCAAGCGCGTTATAACGAGAGGGGACTGTACATAGCTACTATACATTGGATCCGATCGAAAATCTTCGGATAATTGGATGACTCGGATAAGAGCGATTTTGCGGGCCCCGGATTTTTGGATAATTCGGATAAGAGCGATTTTGCGGAAGCCGGATTTTTGGATGATTAGGATAAGGACGATTTTGCGGACCCCGGATTTCAGATACCCGAATCGGATATGCGATTCATTAACGCAAGATGCAGTTTATTAGTATACTACCGTTTCTTAGAAAGGAACCCATCATTAACAACAACAACAGTGCATGTATCGAAAGGCTCTCACTTCTCGTCAAGGAAGGAAACATCAAAGAGTGGGATCATTCCAAACAGGGATGTGAGGGATTTCCGTTTCCGTGTTCCGATTTCCGGTTTCCAGCCGTTTTAATCCTTCCGTTCCGTTCCGAGTTCCGCTATTTTTTGGGCCGGAAAACTAAGCGGAAATGGTGACTCATCACTGATTGACTGTTTTGCACTGCCTTCATTCACCTCTTGAACATAAACGAAAGGCTGAAGAAAGAGATTAACTATGTGTTTGTGATTGTGTTGCTTCCAATCCGGTGCTGCATCCTGATGTCGAAACAGTAACCAAATCGGATTCTTTTTTGTTTTCTTGATACAATGTACTGTCGAATAGTCTAGGTCCACAAAGATTTCATGAGTGTTTGGATCAAGTCTTGCCTCTCCAGTCCCTCCTCTGAGTTAGTTTCAGAACTTCGGCTACTGCCAAGTGATACAATGGTACCCATGTGTTCCGTAAGTTGCTCTCAGCTGTAGACCAAGATTGGTATCGACCTTTTATTAGGCTTACGTTTCGGCGGTGTCGCCTTCGTCAGAGCCTGGAAAAGTCGAGTTCATTTGAAAAACTACTCGCCCAAACGCCATTTCATCCTACAGGAGTGAATTCCGAAGGAGACAAGGAGTCAGGAAGCAATGTCGTAGAGCATAGTAACGCTAACCTTAGTGGTGGGGTCGAAGTGATCCACCAGTCACCCGTAGCTGGAGGTGGGCTAACTCGGATGGGTTTGCGAGCTTATATCGACTGACCACCTGCCCCAGGGACCCCCTTGAGCACGACCACGTAGGTCAAACCCGCAGAGGTCGACGTAGGGCGCCAGCTGGTTTGGTAAGCTGTTGTTCTTAGCAATCCTCGATATCATTCGGTGAAGAGGAAATGAACTGCATGGTATCTTGGTAGTGCATCTGATATGTTGTTCATCTTCGTAATCCTCGATATTTGGTGCTCTATCGAATTTACTTCAAAGTTGATTATTTCGACAAAAATGTCTTCATGTTGTGTTCGTTCTTCCAGGAAATGTCTTGCGAATCCGCGCTGTAACGGTTGCTTTTTACCGATTTTATTTTTCAGAATTGGGGAAAACTATTTTGCATGCTCTTATTCAATCTTATTGGTGCCTTTTATGGCTTTACAAATGCTACTGGAGCATGCGATATGCAGGTGACAGCAGTTGTTTTGCAGAGGAGGCTTGTTGCAGTTCTCATGAACGTAATCATTTTCTGCTCTTAATGATGTTGACCAAGAAAGATGAGGGTATTTTATGCATACGTTTGGTACGTCAACTCGCACTGGTGCCAATAATCCAGTTGTGGGAAGGCTATGTATATCGTTTCGATAATTTTAGAGGACTTCACGTGGAGCAGTACTACGGGCGATCTTTACTCTTTTACCGCCTATCAGTCTTTTATTAATTTTCGTTCAACTACGTATGTTGTACTTGGCGCTTACTCATCTCGTTTCCTTAAAAATGTAGAGCTACAAACTCTGCTATTAGGTTGCTCAAAAAGTTTCCCGTCACTTACTTAGGCGTTCCACCAAATTCTTGAAGTGTTCTGGGATCTACATTATTGTTGTGATATTGCGCTACGAATATGGCTGATGAAATCGTCATCGATGCCAACCAAGTTCGACATTCGACAGACCAGACAATTGTAACGCGATAGGCCTTTCCACTGTGTCCTGTGGCACAGCAAAAGTTGGGCTCTGGAAGTCAAAAACGAGGACCTTGACCTCGAGGAGCAAACCGCGGTATGGAAGGGCACTCGTAATGGGTGAGGAGCATCTTCTGGAGCTGGCTGAAGACGATTTCGGCCTAGTACCCGCAAGCTGGCAGAGGACATCGTGTGCCGTCACACGATCTTACCTCGCCACCCGCGAGGTCTTGAGATATGAGATACGGCATGATCCTGGCGGCCACCAGCTCCGCAGAGATGCATGCATGAAGCTCTTAAGGTTCCAGCGGAATTTTAATGGCTCGAGGACTTGGGTACTGGCGACGAGAAGTGGGTAGCTTAAAGTTACCCCAAAGGCTACCACACGCGAACGCATTGGTCGCTCAGACGCGGCGAAGCAGGAATTGCCACGCCAAGACCGGAACTTCTTCCAAAAAGGGTAATGCCCAGTGTCTGGTGGATTTGCAGAGAAGTCGTTCACTGGGAGTTGCTACCTGCAGACACTACTGTCACTAGCGGTGTCTACTGCAGGCAGCTGGATCGCGTTGGAGCAGCTCTTCGTGGGAAGCAAGACAAGATCCTCTTCCTTCACTCGTTGCAAGGGAGATTCAGAAAAACCTTCAGCGTTTCGGATTGAATGCTCTGGCACCGTATTCACCGAATCTGGACCCACTACAAGCTGTTTCTCTCGTTGTCCAACCATTTGCAGGAGCAGTTCGACGATAGGGAGGAGTAACTTGAAAGCTGCCCGATGAATTTTTTGTTCATCAAAGCCCAAGGAATTCTATAGAAGTGGCATCTACGGATTGCCTTATAAATATCATTATGTTGTAGATAATCATAGTGCATATGTTCATTAGTTATTGAATGTGCTAAAAGAAATAAATAAATTTTATTATTGAATGTACCAAAAGAAAGAAATAAATTTTAAAGATTGAATAATGATTTTAAGTTTTTCAATTTGAGTAGCGTGAACTTTTCGAACAACCTATTAATATTAAGACAAGTAAAAATAACCGCCAAAATATGATGAAGGATAAACCCTGACGTTATTAAATTCTTGTTCGTTTGCGCCACGCATTCTAGTTGTACGGGACGGGATAATATGGAGGCAAAGCCTGGTATCAGTTCACCGACCCCCAAGTGAGAGAGACTTGGCCTTTTTGGGCGGGGCCTGAACCAAGAACCATAAATCTAATTTTTCATAAATATATGCCCATAAAGGTAGCAATGACTAAGTTGCCGTTAACGGATTTAGGAAGAGCACAAGGTAACATGTGACTCTTTTCCAACAACATATAACAATAAAAATCCTTGTATTCGTATCATTGCTAAGATGAATTTTCAAACATCGCTAGTGTAACAAATCGAAGTTTATGTAGAATCTTTTTGTAAATATGAAGAAAATATTTTTAATACAATGAGCCCAGCTGACGAGTAAGATGCCAGAGATTACGCCAATCATAACGCTTAACCGGTCGTGTTGAATGTCCCAGATCTATCCTAATTGGGAAGGGGCAGCGCTAAGGGTACAGACGCGTTCAACACCCACAACACCACACCACTCTCTGAGTTCGCATGGGTGCCATTGTATCATTTGGCAGTAGCTGAAGCTCTGAAACAAACTCAAAGGAGGGCTGGAGAGGCAAGACACCGCATGCCCTCCTCCGACTAGGATAGGTCCAATGTCCCCTAGAAAGCAATGTTAGCAACCTAAGAGTGATTATAGAACACAGATCTAGAAGTGGTGTTCCAAGTGACCTATGATTGTTAGGAAATAGATAGGGAGAAGGAATTTGTTTCTTGATTCAAACACTCATGAAACATTTGTGGCCTTATACTATTATCGGTAGTATGTCGTTTCAAGAAAAGAAAAAAAAAAAGAATGCAATTTGGCCATCAAACTGTTTCGACATCAAGATGCATCACCGGTTTGAAAGCATCACAATGACGAAAAAGGCGACGCATAGTAAATGCCTTTCTTCAGCCTTTCGTTTTTGTTCAAGAGGTGATGGAAGGCAGTGAAAACAATCAATCAGCGATGAGTTGCCATTTTCGTTCCGTTTTCCAGCCCAAAAGGGAGCGGAACACGGAATGGAACGAAGGGTTGAAAATGGCCGAAAATCGGAATTCGGAGCATGAAAACGGAAATTCCGCACATCCCTGCTGCGCATGCTCCGACTGTGGTACCATGCTCGCTTCAGAGTATTAATAGATCGAAATGCGAGGAATCAAGTAGTATGACTTTACTTCCCACAGAGTATATGTGACTACACACGGATCCCGAATTGTTTCGTCGTGATTAAGAGGCCTGTTTTATCGAAATTTCATGCCGAGAGATTGTGAATAAGTCCACCGTCTGCAAATGCATGCACTCGTCGTGTAATAGGAAGACTCACCTCATCAAGCCACGCTGCAGTGGTGAAGGTGTCGAATGAGATCTTGTATAAACTCGCTCCTCCTTCCGTCGGCGGTGCAAATTCGTAATGGAAAATGTTATACCGGTCATATACTGCCGAAAATTTTTGGAATATTTTGAATAATCATCAGTCCGCTCAGACTACCTACTACCTCCCTTTTACAGTCTCGAATATCCGAAATCCACCGTCTGGAAAATGATCTTTATCAGAATCATTCAATTATCCGGTGTCCAGAACAATCTCGCTTATCCGAATCATTCAAAGGGGGCTCAAGAGTGATATCGGGATCATTCAGTTATCCTATTATTAGGTTTGGTCATATGTACAATGTAGTGATAGATTCACCACGCTTCCTTACAGTCTAAAGCAAGTTTCTTTGTGAGCTTTGGGCTTAGAACTGTGCCATCTCGTTTGTCATCTTCCTTATAAACATTCGTTCCAGGGCCTGATTCGTCACTTCCGTCCCGAGCTGGAGCGTCGCATGGCGGAGTTCCATAAACAAGTGCTGGCGGAGGGTGGAAAGAAGCAAGCCGGCTGTGCGAAGCACTGAAAACGCTTTCACCAGCAGCAGTTCCTATTTAGTACTAGTGTCGTAGACAGGTTGCGATGTAACTGATGGATGTGTCCAGTGTCAGCGTTCTTTTCGATGTGAGGTGTAAACACGGAAGAAATTAGAGAATTGATATTACTATATTGTGTAGTGTTGCAGTGTTCCGAGTAATGAAGTCTTTGGGTACTCTTGTATTCTGTTGGAACCACTGCTACTGATGTCGGAGAATCTATTGTTGTCGTTCACGAGAAAGGAAATCTGTGCTGAAAAGTGAGTGTGTTCGGCGAAGTCGCAACATGTGGGCTGCGTCCGTCGATGTGTCTGCGAGAACGAGGGCGTGTGGTCCTGTGACCGAACGGATTTATGGCGATCATTACGGGTGTTTTCGGGCGTCTTGGTGTGCATTGCCGTTGTTGTGCGCTTGCAAAAAGTTCCCCGAAGTGTCTGTATGTCCCTGTCGATCATCGTGTGTGCATCTATGCATGCCTCGAGGAGGCGCCTGTGTCAATCACGAAGTGCACCCAAGCAGAGCAGAGAACGAGCGCTTGTTTATGAGACGCCCCCTTCCATACTTCCATCCGCGCGTTCTTGTTCGCTCTCGCTCAGCCTTGCTTTTTCGACGTTTCGGCGGAGCACTTCGCGCCATGAGAGATGCTTCCCAAGCATTCGTATGCTGAGCTATATGCAGCCGGCGCGTGATTCCATTTATTCGGCGCTAACTAAGATAGCCTCTCCTCTGATCTCGTGCCGTGGTCACTTGTCCGGGGCGTCTGCCTCGCGGCCGCCGCCACGCACACAGCCGACTGGCGCGAGTCCGATTGGGGCGCGCCAGCCGACGCCACCAAGCACCACCCGTGGCGCCGTCGGCGACCACATTCGTTCGCACTTTTGCCCCCTCCGCGTTTGTCAGAGCCGCTCACGGGGAGGAGGCCCCGCCGCGCCCTCCCCACCCAGAGCGCTCTCTCATTGTGGGGGCGCGCCAGTCCACTGCCGCGCATGCACCCGCCATTCCTCCCTCGCATACCTTGTTTATGTTTACTGCTGTGCGAAGGCGGAAGATGAATTCGCTTTGTGAGCTGCTCGCCGCCATTAATTGACTAACTTGTTAACCACATCCGCCCTCTGCAAAGTGCGTGTTTTCTTCCTGGCTTCTAAATGTTTCACTCTGGAGACAGTTTCTTTGTCTCTCGACATGCTACTTCTACAGTCATGGCAATCTCTGCAATAGTAACCAGGCTGCAGGAGTTGCTCCATGTCATGTTCTTTCCGCACCATTCCACGTGAAATTATCTTCATGATGTTCCACATAAGAGCTGTTTCTCTGAATTCGCTTCATTTCGTTTTTCTGTTTTTACCCCTTCGGTGTACTTTGCGGTGACGTTTTTGAGTTTCTTTCCTCACTACACTGAGTTGGAAATTCTGTACTGGTGAGAACGGCTCGTAGCTAAAAAGTCGACAAGACAGAATAGCAAAGGGCATTCGAAAGCAGACCAGATTAGGATCTATACGGGTGATGAACAAGTACGCTGTAGTCCCGCTGTTCTATCCGGAATAGCCTGCCCATTCGTGCGACGTGAAACAAAGAGTTTAAGATGAGCATAAGCTCATCCTTGCGCCAAACTTACACCTGGAGTTCCATTGACTACTGCATGTAAATCTGTTGAGTATCAAGATGGGAGCTACACCTCCCAGTCCTTAAGATGACGTTTTTCAGTGCAACGTTTTCCAATGTAATTACTTGGCTGTAGGACACATGCTAGTCTTACCGTAGCTTTATTCGCGACACCTGCCTTAGGGTAACCGATTACATCTGTGCATGAAAAGTTCGCAGAACAGTAGAAAATGAATGAGCTATTATATCGTACCGTCGGTGTGAGAAAAAGTCCAAGCGGTTTTTCCCCGTTGTGAGGATTAGGTGGGTTTATTGGTGTTGAATAACTCATTAAAAACTAAGGAAAGAACGCAAGCTACTGACTGGGGCGCTATGACGCTCACTTAGGAGGATAGACTATCGTTTTTCGCTTCCTCCCTTCTTCAATATGGCGTAAGTTGAAGTGGATATCTTCGACTGAACATATAACGAACAGAACAGCGGTTAGAAGGGCAGATATTTAGGCGAAATATGTGATGCCGAACAACAGAATAGAGGATGTCTTGGGCCCTTCGAGAAACTGGCGAGAAACACATAAAAATAAAAAAACACAACAAACTTCCACCATAGGAATTTCGTCCAATTCTGGAGGAAATGCTGGCGCTGTGAGACTTGGGAGGACGAGCGAGTCATCCTATAAAAAGTGTCAGTAGTAGAAAAAAAGAAGTGTAGATAGAGATATTGCTCATCTACGTGTTCTTGTTGTCTGAGGGTATTTCGCTACGCACGTAAACAAACGAAGTGCGGGCACTTCCGAGCTAAGCATTTCCGTACTGTCCTTTTTTCATTGAAGTGGCTAGATGATATCGTCATTACTGTGTGCATACAATTGTTTTCACCTTTTCCTGCGTTTATCTAAGCTGGCATTGGTGTAATCCCAATGAGGAGGGGGGGAGGTGGGTCTACCTTAAACGGGACGTGCGTTCCACCCCTCTTTCTCTGGCATCTTTGAGCACGGCTTCCGAAGTATGTTCAAAGGCGAACGCGGAAGCGACGCAGTTTTTCGGAAGCGCTATTCACGCGCACAAAATCGGTGTACAAAATCGGCAATTCGTCGCTGAGGGTAACAAATCGCTTCATGTCTGAAGGTCAACGAGCTGACACCAGAGTGGTCTGTTAAAGGTAAAACTGCGCTTATAAAAAGCTGGACCCATACACGTAAAAGGAACTCCAGGATGTGGCTCATCTACTGTATCCTGTGTCGAAATTGGCGTATTCTGGAGTTCCTTCCCTTGCTCGGCAGACACAGCATCCATCCCAATCATCCACTGCATGCTCCCTTCCCCATAAGAATCGGTTAAACGTTGAAGGGTGCTTGGTGCATTCTTATGGATTTGACTAGTATCCTTCACAATCGTGTTATTGGATGGTATGGATGGTTTCGTTTCACCAGTATTGCTCTTCATGCGTGTTAGACGTTTATCAGTCGTTTATCAAGATTAGGGTATCCGCCTTGCACAGTCTGAAGGCTAAATTCCTACGATGGGAACCTACGTGATATTTAGTGTTGTCGATATTTCTGCGCTTTTCCTTTTTATTAGCTTAGTCATTAGTAATTATCATGCGAAATTTTACAAATTGCTATTTCGACGCAGATGTCGATACTTCAAATAGAAAAGTGTGTCGTGTCCATGACGTCCTGAAAAAAAAATCTGCACAAATTGGACAGTGATGATTGAAAGACAGCTACTAGGAAATCTTCATTTTGAACTCTAGAACAAGCAGTATTCAAAACATTAAGGAATTTTACTCTGCTCTCAAAACACGTCTTGTTCAGTGAACTTTTGCGATTCAGTTCAATGTCGAATTCACACCTAAGAAAGATAAAACGGTGATGGAGACTGTGGGTGGGGGTCGCAAATTTTCGACAAAAATGGAACCCCGCGCTTGACCTGACACTGACACTGAGTCACGGAAGCGGAATGGCAGACGGTCGTTAATGATAGGACTTTTTCTTCATTAATAGAGTAACAACTCTCATGAGTACTGATTTCTACAGAGACTTTTAAAGCATCATTCTTCATAGCACATAGACATTGTTAATATTTGTTTTTGTCGCTTGAGGAGACTCAGGTTCTTGATGAAGGGGAGTCTGAGAGATGGTGAGTTGCGCAGGTGCGTTTTGATGGACACCTAGTCACGGAAACTTGCAAGTCCTAATCCTAATCCAATCAAATCGTACCAAATCCGGCGCAATCCCAATCGGGGGGGGGGGCAGTCCATTATGAATTGTTAATGGTAGCTATGCACCAATACATACAACATGCTATATAACATATGAATGCCTTAACTAACCTGATCCCCTCCCTTGGAAATGTGCGAGCGTTGCGCTGGAACATTAAAAAGATTTCATTATGGAACTATGGACAGGCTATGAAGAGCCTGCAGCGTCTTTGCTCAAAATACCCATCTGAACTTCCGCGATACCGTGGCGGTATGGGTGCGAATGCGAGTTGTAATTGTTCCAGGCTTCTGTTCAATTTACTGTGTTTTCATTACTCTTCCCCCCTCCCCCCCCCGACTAGGAAAGCAATTTAGAAAACTGATTTTTGGTATTGAAAGGAATTTTTGATTTTTGGTATTGAAACGAAACAATTTATAAGGCAAGCAAATATATTTTTATTTATTTATATGTTGTGTGTTGCATGTTGCATTTCTTTAAATATTGAAATGGGCTGCCCCCCCCCCCCCACCCCCGATGGGCGTTGCGCCCAAATCCGCTCCGGAAGGGGGAGGGGTCGCAAATCTTCGACAAAAATCAAACCTTACGCTTGGCCCTGATCCAAGACCTGTCGTGAAGATTAGATTCGGGCTCCTACTGAAATTCGATGCATAGGTTATATTTGGAATCATTGGGGCTCCAGGTTATGGCATAAAAATAGAACGCATGGCGCATCTAGAGGGAATGTTAACGGCCACATTTGTGTTGCGAGGACCGTCTTTTAGTGACGTCTCCTTGAAGCACCGCTTTAACTCGACATTCCCCTCATTCGGTGCAAGCGGAACGACCAGAATGTGCTGAAGTTGCTCTGCCGCCTTCGAGCTCACTTCGTCTGCTGCTGCTTGTTTGTCGACTGTTGCCGCTGTCTGAGCAGTCAGGTGTACCAATTTTTTCGCGATACGTCTGAGGTGAGCGCCGCATGTGTCGCGTACTTTGGTTGTGCGCTCTGCGTCGCCGATCATATTTCTACCCTACGTGAACTCCTTTGGTTGTCGGCGTCGTGTTCTGATAGAGTCCGTTTTTCGTCTGAATTCGTCTCACATGCCCACGCGTACAAACACAGGCAGAGTACGTGTAGTGCGCAATCAGGCGTGCATGTCCGCTTTCAGCGAAATTTCCGCGTTCGGCAGTGGTTTTCCGTTTGTGATCGTTATGTTGATGCGAGTTGCTCTTCGAGATGGGCGGTCAGTCGCGGCGACATCTTCGGCTGGCTGCTATTGTTCTCGAGGTTTAGGCAATGCCATGATGAGAGAAACGGAAAGCAATGCAGACTCGGATGCTGACGCCGAAACGCGATCCGCGCCCGGCGATCTCGGAGCGCCGCCTCGAAGTCGGGCCACCAAATGGTGAGTGAGCTTCCGCTGGTCTTTGCTCTTTCTTCTCTTTCTCGTATTGGTTTTCTTCCCAGTAAAATTCAGTTTTTCACGATTGCTAACAACCGTTTTGATTAACATCATCTATCTGGGGAAAGGCGTACAGTGTCCACAGGCTTTGTAGTATCCGCTTATCCACCTACATCAACATCAGACGTCAGGTCCGGCGTTGAGCACTGAGGATGGTACTATTGCTTAGTCAATTGAATTTCAACTGGCGAAATTTTTATTCCTTAGAATTTGAAGAGGAAAGCAATTTTTTCGAATGAGTGTGCAAAATGCTCTTAGACCGAAAGGTCTCAGAATTGCCCTACGGTGAACATCTTTCTCCCAGTATGGAACTTCATGTGCGTGAACCGGATTTGGAAGTGGGTAAGCTTAATATGTGGGGACGAGCGTGATGGTGAGGTGATCTATAGTGCACAAGGCGTTCTGGGTTTGTGGCAGAAGGTTCCCAATCCTCGTTTCTTCCTTGTGTCAAGTAAAGTTCCCTCTAGCCTGCAGTAAAACGAAAACCTGCAGTAAAACGTTCCCACTATTGATCGAAGGCATCAAAATGTCAATAGAATGTCAGACATCTAGAGCATTCACAACATGTTTTTATTCTCGGCGCTCGAATGAATGCTTGTGAAGTTGACGATTGAAAAAACCTCACATCTAAGTTGTACTATCTGCATTACCCACACACGTGGGAAAACAAGTTGTAGGCACAGTTTTGCTAAGAATCGGAAACCTTTCCATCAATTAAGGGAGCTCTGGGAAACTGCATAGAGCGTGGGGACTGCTTTTCTGCAGTAATGCTTAATATATTGTCGGCATAGCAACTTGTAGCAACTCATTATTTGGTGCAGCGAGGTGTTTTGTTTAAGAAAGGTAAAAACTGAAGCACTCTTGAAGCTGGTGTTAGTGTGTGGGAAAAAGAACAGGAAATGTTAAAACTTGTAAGCGCAGAGGAATGCCACAGATAAGAGGGTTAGGTGTAATTTTTAACCTCATCGAGAGCTCTGCTGTTCCGTAACTCACTTTGCTTGTACGTGTAGAACGGAAGGAACTCATGAATTGCTAAATATAGGCAAATAGGTGTGATGTAGAATAGAGCTTGAAGTGAAGATATTTTTAAAGTTTCAAAAATAAATGAGCTCGAGGTGGTTTAGAAGTGTATTTCTCTAGATGGCTTTTTTTTTGTTCATAAAATTCGTTTATTTGTTCATAAAATTTTTTGAATTGTGTAACCAATAAGCAACTTTTATTCGCTGTAAGCACTTCTCATAGCTGGTGCTATAAATACTGTTTTCTGTCTGACGCAGGGAATGTTTGATCTTGTGGTGCAGTGATCCGGAGTGCGCCCGTCAATATATGATTAGCCGCTTTTACGATCTTTCAATGGTCATTTTGTCCAGATAGATGCGTTTTTTTTTTTGAATGGGTGTGGTGTTATGCTAATTTTACTCATTTCAATCTCCTCGCGTGGATCTGAGTGTCGAAGCTATTACATTTGACCAACGGACGGAAGCTATTTTATTGGAAAAGTTTGATTATCGAGGAGCGTTGCAATGTAGTGATGCTTACTTGCTATTGCTAGAGAGAAAAAACAATACATGCGGTCCTAAAACTGATTTTTTATTGTTTTAGTAGTGGGATAATATCAACAGCAGGGGTGTGCTTAAATGAAATCAGAATATTTCGTATATTGTAGATCGTATTTATGATAAAGCCGTCGTTCGTGGATCGTAAACCGTAAATTGTAAGAAGGCTGGAGATTCAAAGGTGGTCTCAGAGAAGTGTTTCGAAGCCACGTCTCCAATAGATGCTTTCATTCACCACTGCTAACAAATACCTTTATTCTTCTCGGGTATATAAATTCGCTTCGGCTTAGCACAGCTTTCAGAGGAGGTCTTAACCCGCTTACTGGTTACCCTTAGAATCATAAGAAGGGCACAGAGTGTCACAAACGGTTCAGCGCCCTCCCATAATGTTACACAGCAAAGACTCTAACCTGAGACTTCTACTTTAGTCTGTTTCCGACATTTCCTTAATGCTGAAGTATTTGAAGACCGCTAGTTGTGACGTCGTTGCCAAAAGCAATTCCCTGCTTCAAAGATAAGGCTGTAGAAATCGTAAAAACAGACTATACTTGGCTCTTATGAGCCTAAGCTAAAAACTCGAGGACGTCTGCTCAAAAAAAAGAAAAGAAAAATGTCAGCCCTCAGAGTTCTGGTAAGCAATAAGTTCCGATACCAAAAGAGCCGTTGAAAGATGAATAACGAGTTATACTGTGCAGAATCACGAGGATCTCCCAGAGAACGTTGTCATTGTCTTGCATTCTTTGAAAGCACAAAGCTTAAAATCTTGCGATGAATTTGGTGCTAAGATCGCGCAATGCACTTGTCCAATGCGTTGCGCTACGTAGTTGTTTGGAAGTGTAAACGCCATTTAGGTGAAGTTGAAAATTTGATTACAGGATGGAACTTGTAATATTTAGAGACGCAAGTGTTGCTCTGGGATTAGGTAAAAATTCGCTAGAGTCACTACTTTTAGAACAGGACAAGTTTTTCTTGTTTCAAGCTGCTTCGCAGCTTAAGGAGAGAATCATGAATTACGCCACGGCTATTATTACCCGTACATCAGTTGCCAGTTGCTTCTTTTATCTGCTGGTTACATCTTCGATGCCGGTAGGGCATATGCAGGGCATATGCAAATTTTTGGTTGATCATTCACTACTCAGTGCTTTCCGACAGAGCGCCATCCAGTCCTCACTTTTCCTCATTTGACATTGGTGCATATGTGCGCGATTTCAGCTTACATAACGAAATTCTTGGCATCACAGCACATGTCATTCTTTTATCCATTGCAAAGAAACATGCCGCTAAATGACTTCGGGAGGGCTGAAGAACACCTTCGTTGTGTTGGCTGTGGAACTGAACCAGATTGGAGCGCATATCCGCAGTACCCTCATCTCTTCTCCAAAAATTCGACAATAGCAGGACAGTAAAATACTCTACGCGCAGACACCGAAAGTTTGTGGGAGGTGTCTGTAGTCGAGAAAGAGGGAAAAGTATACGCAAGCTAGAGAGATGAGAGTCTAACGATCAAAGACACATTTACGGCACATTTCAAGTGCTCGCTCATTGCTAGTCTTTCTGTTGGAACGCGGGAAAATGGGAGGCTGACTGAGAGTTTAGCAAGAGCTGGAAGGTCAGGCAACTTTTTGTTGAAGCAGCACCTCTTAGAATAGTCGTGTGTGCTATTTTTTAAGCATTCCTTTCAAACCCCTTGCACTAGAGCAGAGCTACAGAGCTACATTTAAGCACTAGAGCAGAGCTACATTCTAGGCTACCCAGCCTAGCCTGCGTGCTTCCGAGATTGCTAAGAAAGTTCCGAGCGACGAGCTATGTAATGCCATGAGCCTGACGTCTTGTATGTTTTAAAGCACCTTCTGCTCTTTCCAAATCTGCGAACTTACATGAACACAATTTCATGTCCACATTATCATGAGTCTTCCTTCGTATTGAAATCAGAACAAGTACTAGTGTAAGGCATCGTCTGAAAATCTTCTCCAGTTCGCGGGCTCGTTCGACTCGCACGTTTCATCTTCGCGCAGTGTGAACTACGTAAGAGAGTTTTTCGCGCCACGATTCCATCAGTTCGATAAGTGGGGTGATTGAAGACATTTCCCAGTGTTGCGATCTGCCATTGTTCAAGGTAACTAATGGTTGGGAGGAGTTGAACTTGTTGCAAAAAGTGACCCCCGTGGAGAACCTGTTGTTTTTAATAGCAGGCTGATTCAAAGTTCAGGCGTGGTGCTTTATCTCACACAAACAAGTAATGAAGAGCCCGGTCATATTTCGCGTTAGACGTGGCGAGCTCTCGTGAAATCCATGCTAATTGATTAATCTCCATATAATCTGTACGGCGGCGGTGGCTTTAGTCGCGAGATATAAACTGCTAAAAAGTATGTTAGGAAACAACGGGAGGCGGGGCCTAACTTCTGTCAGACTGAACTAGCATAAGGCTACCTTTTTCTGCATGTTATCTTCTCAAACCAATATGTTCTTATGAATAATCGTTGTAACTGTCCCTTCCACTTGCTTGTCATGCTTAGAACGATTTACGTGCAAGAACAAAAAATGTTGTGGCGTATTAATGGTTCGATTTGTTTATTATTTTCCACTCTTCACCGCCCACCTCCCGAGGGTGCTCAGGAGTGCCGGTGGGCGTTTGTGATGTGGTTGATGTATACTCTGTGAGAAAATATGAATTGTTGCAGGAGCCACAGCAGACAAGCTTCTCAAGGCGTCCCTTATCGTAATGTGGAAAAACCTCGTCGAATTCGAGACATTCGCGATAGGCAGTGGCAAGTCAGTCATCTCCGCTCTATACAATTCCTCTTCGATTTGTCATCGAGACATGAGTCACATTGAAAAGGCGCCTTGAGTTCGGTCGCTATGAATGGCCCTGTTGCAGGAGAAACAAAATGAAATCATTGAGATGGAGATGAGCGTGCTGGTGCAGGAGTCTCAGTGTGGCATCGGAAAATGGAGGTTTGAACTTATGCCACTTTCAGTTTTTTTTTTTTGCGGGTTTTCGGATATCTTGTCTTTTTATGCTCCCTTTTCGTGGGCGGTGTTGTATTCGTGACATTCATTTTGTTCCAGACCGTCATCGTTGTCATTTTTGGGTTCTCGTAGATGGATGATTACTTTGTTATGCTGGTACTGTGCCGTGCAAGGTATTATTGTCAACGGTCTAGTGCCTTCTGCGATCTCATCGATAGAGCGTCGGTTCAAACTTAGTACTAGTACTATGGGTCGCATCGTGCAGGTAATTATTGTTACTCTAAAGTTTCCGCTTTTGTTTTTCTTTTACATTAATGAAGCGCAACACCCCCTCTCCTTTCGACATTTCTCGTTTTCACTTGTATCTCGCTAAACACAACTAGGCCGCTGATCATTGTCTTCATATCGGCTTTTCTGGGAGATGCTCAGAGCGGTTGTACAGCGGGTAGCACTAAGGTTTTGACTCCTGTCTCGCACGCTAATTCGATGGTCTTTTAATGGGTTTGTTGTCCCGTACCGCATCTCGGGCGCGTGTAGCGCACTCGGAAGAGGCGCCTAGTGTCGGCTGCACCAGTTACCAGGTTGCTGGTTCGGATTTCCCGCCTAGGCCAACCAAGCCTTCCACCCTACAGGGGTCCTTGAATTGGTACCAGACCTGCCTGGGAAGGATAAAGCGCTGACTTGTTCATCGGCTGGCCACCACAAGTCAAATACGCATTCAAATCGCCTCCACGACATCCCGTAGAAGTAGAATGCGCTGGCGCGTCCCAAAAGGAATTGAGTAACGCCGTCTTTTATCCTTTATATGGTGGGATATACCGCATCTCAAGGGCGCACGGTAGCGCCGTCGAAGGAAACGCCTTCAGTTGCATACACCTTGAATCGAGGTTTTTGAAGCCAGTTACGCTTCTCGTCAGAGCGAGGTCGGTGTGAGGTACCAGACTCCTGTGGGAACGACAAAACATTAACTTGCTCATTGGCTGGTCAACGCAGGTTATCACATAGGCGAAATACGCACTGAAATCGTGTCCACGATATTCACTCGAAGTTGGACACACAAACGGATAGGATTACGTCCTGCTTTCTTCGTTGTCCTTGCTTTAGCATAAAGTCACTGTATGACTCCATGCAATGAACTTAAAGTGATTGATTCTGTAGAAGATCTTGGAGTCAGGTGGATGCGCTAGCAATATTCCTACGATTATTCTGAACCTGACATGGAGGAGCGGTGCATTCTAATGACCACGACGCACGTCAAATGCACTTGTTCTTGCGCGTCATATTGCGTTATGATCTTGAGCACTCTCAGTTAGCTTGGCCTAGTTGATATTGTCGTATCGAAGACCTATAGTCATCTATGCATAGCGATAACACTATTATGGCCATTTAAGTATCTACCATTGAGCGCGGTTGCAGTTTAAGAAGCGGGACACGATTCCCAACATAGAACTCCTTGAACAGTGTATTGGTTTCTAGTTGAAACATTCGGATTTTTATAGCCGTAAATACTTCTCATAGTGAACAGACTGGAAGTCCCTTGAATATGTTGCAACTGGTCTGTTGGCCATCCGAGAAAATTATGATTGAAGCGCATCCCAGTGGAAATGATGCAACCGTGAGCGAAGCTGTCCTTGTGTCAGTAGTCGACAGCACGTACCTGACTTTCTCGCCTAAATTTATATTCGGCTTATTTTTGGTAATGTAGTATTTTGACTGATAAAGGTTCCAGTAGGCAAATAGGTTCTATCCCTTGTGTTGGATATACCGTGGTTGATGGCGGAACTCGCAGGAGTCATGCGAAGGTTGCGATTAAAGTCGCAAAAGACCTTATGTAGACCACAAATACTGGCATTGGAAAACGTTTGTGCACTATTGCGATGACATGCTATGCCTCATTTTTTCAGTTTTACGACTTTGGATATGTATTGTTTTGCATTCCTGTGTCTTACTTTGGTGGTAGACACAGTAAGCCTGTCGTTCTTGGTGCTGGTCTTGCTCTTATTGCCATCGGTAGTCTGTTATTTTCAACACCTCATATGCTAGCGGATAGCTATTCTGCAAATCAGGATGTGAAGTCGTTCAGCTCGTGTGCGATCAGAAGTGAGTGAGATATGCTTGTTCGGATTTTGCTACCACCTGGAGATCCCAAAAATTCCTTCTGCTTCTTCACAGCGTGGGTCAGACCGCAATTTTCACAGCCGATAGGGGTAGGAGTGCGAAGATTCCCTTCGTTTGTCGTGATCTTCATATTCTCTGAGTTTAGATGTGATTGATTACTTTGATTGTGGTGTTCTGAAGGCAAAAGTTTGTCCAGAAGTGTCCAAGTGAATGTTATGCACGAGCACTTGCATTGGGATCGTTGTAAAAAGAAAAAGCTGTGATTTGACTTGTCTTGTGATCTCAGCTCGCTAAATTAAATAGTGGCGGACCATGGTAACTGTAAAGGAGATACCATTTTTACAAGGGATAGGTATGAACCGTATGTCTGAACGTCATGTAAGGAGAATCTCCACCCCTCAATCAGTATAAAAATGTATTTATTTTTTGCTAATTCGTTAAACCCAAGGAATAGGGGGTCCTGGAGGTCACAAAAGAATATGGTGCATCACGAGTTTGGGGATCTTGTACGTTCGCGATGTCTCTGCTAGCAAGCGGCTCGGAGCGTAGTGGAAATGATGTCGCTTCATGCGAAGACGGTCGGGGGTTCGGTTCTTCCGCGCTGCTGCATTTTTGCATTTCAACTGACTGGTTGAGGTTTGAAGGACTCTGATGCCTATACCATTTTCAGACGTTTTCTGCGCATTTTCCAGCTGTACGCATTGGAGAGCACCTTTC
The DNA here is from genome assembly GCA_947359475.1 of Heligmosomoides polygyrus bakeri. NCBI lineage: Eukaryota > Metazoa > Nematoda > Chromadorea > Rhabditida > Heligmosomidae > Heligmosomoides > Heligmosomoides polygyrus. The sequence goes on from CANAIB010000019.1 coordinate 30,242, forward strand.
TTGCGACTTGTTTATTACTGATCGGTTTTTTAACCACAAGACAATGAGAAAGCTATTCAACATAATAATGTATAAACGCTCAACATCAGTGATAGACAGGCACAAAGTGCATGAAACAAAAGCACTGGTCACAATGCGGACAGCGTATAAAACCTACAGGCTCCTCTGCCCACTGCTGCCCACTGCTTGCTTGCCTCTCCACGTCTATCAGTTCGTCTTACGGATCCCAATCTTCTTCTTCTTCCACCACTTCCACCTGTTGGTCTTCGTCAAGTTCAAGTTGACGTGCTTCGAAGTCCTTGTGTATGCTGGCCATCCGTTCGGCCAGCTTGATTTCTTCCCTCGAAGGTTCCTTGTCCAAAGGTGGGTCACACTTCAGCGTGAGCATGTGGATCACCACTCGAGCATCGGCGGACATTGTTGGTGTCAGGTCTTAGAAAATCTTCAGCAAACTTCTGATTTCCAGGTGACAGGCAAAGATGCGGGAAAGAGTGTATCGATGCCGTTTAGGTTAATTTGCGGGATGCACACACCTCCTTTCTCATTTTAACCACCTCCGACGCCACATCCTGGTCTCTTTCGAAGATCCGAGCAGGATTGTTTTTCCTGAGGTCATTGGTGCATGTATGGAAACAAACTGCCTGTTTATACGCTGCCCTTATTGTGCGCAGTGCTGCTTCATGCATTTTGTACCTGTGTATCACTGGTGTTGAACATTTATACATCACCATGTTGAATACCACAGCGTACATCTAGAAAATGCGCAGAAAACGTCTGTAAAATGGTATAGACGTCAGAATCCCCCAAATCTCAACCAGTCAGTTGAGATGCAAAAATGGAGCAGCGCAGAAGAACCGAACCCCCGACCAACCTCGCATGAAGCAGCTCTCCGGCAGAGGCATCGCGGTCGTACAAAGCACCCAAACTCGTGATGCATGCCGTATTCCACTGTAACTTCAAGGTCCTCCTACTCCTTGGGTTTAACTACTTGGCAAAAAATAAACACATTCTTATACTAACTGAGGGGTGGGAATTCTCTCTGTATGACTCGCTCTCCCCGTTCAGACGTACGCTTCAGACCCTCCCCTTGTTAGAACCGGACACCGCCGGAGTTTCTTCAGTTTCGCACGCAACAAAATAGACAATCCACCACTAGGCGAGCGGAATTTAAAAAAAAATCGTTGCAATGGAAAGTAACAAATCGAGTAATTCTAATGAAACGGAATTGGATTGGATTCAGTTGAAGTAATGTTTTTCTGAAGCAGCTTTATTATACGTTTAATGAGAGCTGTAATCTATATTGTGTGAACATTTGCTGCGTAGACCTGTAGTACACAAGAGTGAAGTTGTTTCCTTTCTTTACTATTAGAGCTGATGAGGCGTAAACAATGAGGGACATCTGAATGTGCAGAAAAAGCAGAGCGAGCTTCCATATATGCTTGCGTTGTCTATGTGGGCTACTCAGTTTTGCTTTAATATCAGAGTTGCATTTACTTTCTTCTAGCGGACTGGAACTACTCCGAAGCTGATGCTTCCGCATTCTCCGCCAGCTGTGCAGCGCAAAAACAGAACCAGGTGCATGCGAATTTTCTGACGGAATTGTGCGGATCCGCTCTGCTTCCGTCGTCGTCCCACAGCATACAACGGCATCGTGTTTTTGTTTTCAGCCGGGCACGTTTCGGTTCGTGTTCCTCTTCTGTCTGGCGCACTTTTTGCACGGTATCGGCGCGACGCCGTTGTTCACGATTGGGGTCTCCTACATCGATGAAAATGTGGGCAAGGCACTTTCGTCGTTATTTGTTGGTAAGTTTTTCGCTACGCATCCGCTAGTGTAGTGCTGCACATGCGTTTGTTCAGCCGTCTTCATGGGTATCTTAATCTCTTGCAGGCATTTTCTACTCATTCGTCGTATTCGGACCAGCTGCGGGATTTCTCACTGCGGGTACTTTTCTGACCTATCATACGGACTTCTGGCATCTGCCAGCTGAACAAATTTCACGGTGATTCGATTTTTCTTTTTAAACGTCTGCGGTGCGGCGTTCACATCTGCGGTTTACTGCTTATGAGCGGTCAAACCAAGCTCTACGGAATTGGACTACGAAGCATGCTCCTGCTGTTTTCGGATGGCTCGAATGAAAAAAAAAAACATGAAATTCTTTATCTCTAAGGAGTGCATTCTATTGCTCTGCGATAGAACACTGGACACGCTACCGTGGTCCAATTGTGGATTGCCGAATAAGAACGCGAGTTACGCATTCAGTTTTTTGTAAAGTGGCTCCGAGCACCGAATGTTAACGAAGAACCCACGGCATAGGACTGAATTCTTCAAGCATTAAGCCTGAGAAGTTTGGAAAAAAAATTGTTGATTATTGAATGCTCATGATGGGATTATCGAAGAAAGTCATGTACATCGGCGATCGCGCGATTTCCGCGCATCTGGTTCGTGGGACCAATCGATTTTTGTAGCGTCGCGAGTCTGTTTGTTATGGCCTCCGCACACGATGGCACGTAAAAACACCCCCACGTGCAATCGATTGGGTCAGCCTCTCGCGATGGGGCGCGCTCGCGCACCGTGCAGTGGAGCCGATCACGCGGCATAGTCCACTGGCTTAGCAGCTTCGAGGAGGACAGGAGTTTACATTATGGAAGAGAGTGCCGATCTAGCGTAATTCGAAATTACATTCACGACCGTCGTATTTCACAGTAAACGCTAAGGAAAAGCACTTTGCAAGAGCTGTTACGAAACTGAGACACGGTAGATGCTAAACAAATGCACTTTGGAACTGCTCTTACGATTCGTGGTTGTAAATGCAGTTGCTTACTGAGTGTATGCGTCATACACTCAGTTTTGCTCATACAGACTTCTTGAAATCCACGTTTTTTAGAAGAATCGCATCAATTTCGACGTTATTATATGGGTTTGGTCCAAAATGCCTGATTTAAACAGTTACCCCTGCTCAGAATTAATCTTAATGAAAGCTGAAGGAATCTACATGCCCTTGGTGATAATGTCAAAGGTTGGAGTTCCGCGGTTATCAAATGGAAGGCTTCCAGGGATGAAACGTGGTAGTTTGAGTTGGCTTCATAATTTTGGCCTTAGGTTTAGAGTCTCCGCTCTTCACTACTGGTCTTACATATGTTTTATATGCGTGCACTAAACGTTGTTTATCGTCTATTCCAAGACATCGAAGGATAAGGTACGTGAACTGCAACGCTTAACGAGCAGAGCACTCCGACCCTCTCAATCTCATGTGTACATTTTTCTTGGAAGCAAAAGGTAACTTCCAGATTTGACCACTCATAAAACTTTTCCAATGCACGATGTATTCTCTCCGCATTCAATTTTCCTATAGATCTTGATATCATTTGCAAACTGCTTACAAGAACGCCGCTTTCCTCAAGAATTAACGTCAGCTCAGCTACGTATATAGCGAAGAAAACTGAAGAAAGGACCCCTCCCTGGGGAAATCTGCTCTTCACTAGCTTAAAGACTAAAAAAGTAGCTCCTATCTTGACTTGAACACTACGTTCTGAAAGTTAATTCTGTATCCATTTACACACTAAGGGGGTGGAACTTCAGATGTTCAGGGTTTTGCATAAGTCTAGAATGGTCGATCCTATCGAATGCTTTAGAAAGATCAAATTAAATTACATCACTTGATCAATGTACATGGACATGTACATCATCAAAGTAAATTACATCAGATACTACATGATACTATGCGTTATCCGTTGCTCGCACGTTGCACGGGTTATTCGGTCTTCAGTAGTTCGAAGCTGCTTAAGCCAGTGGACTATGCCCCGTCGTCGGCTCCACTGCATTGCTCGGTGCGCACGCTCCATCGCGAAGGCCTGACCCAATCGATTGCACGTGGGGGTGTTTTTACGTGCCATCCTCCGCACACTTTTGTGGCGAGCGGCGGACGACGAAAACGATGAGTCATGCCGCTCAGCGGTGGCTGTGGGAACAGCTGAGCGTATTGACTCATTTAAGGGGAAAAGCTCAAACAGTCTGCTCGTGCCGCTGGAGCGGTGACGGCAATAATGATTCACATCATTATCGCTGTTGCCGCTCCGGCGGCGTCGCCTCCGCCGCCCGCGCCCCTCGCCGTTCGCGGCCGCGCGCTCGCTGCCGACGGCGAGCTCTGCGTCCCTGCCCTATGGTTAAGGATAGGGCCGGGGCGTTGCCGCAGAAGTGTGTGGGGGCTTTAAGCCCTGGTTCATACTTCGCGACGGGAGCGACTGGGTAGCTAGTGTAATGCATACAGATCGACTGATGCCGAGTGGCTCGCCCAGCAATAATCGATACGTACTACTTGCCTGGGCGACCGTCGCTCCCTTCGCGAATTATGAGCAGGCCCTTAATTGAAGCCGCTACTTGTCGTGGAGCTCAACAAATCAGTAACCGAATATTGTTTTCACGGACCACGCTTTTTACAACAATGTCTAAATATGACGTACACATAACACAAAGAAGTTCGTTTGAAAGATTTGAGTCCAACTATTAGGTTGTCCCACACGGAATGTCGCATACATTGTGGACTTCTTTTCACAGTTATTCGGATCGTTTGTGAACTCACTCAGGGTTAGTTTTTCGCGGCGTTTCATATTCTACATTTCCTATTTTTATCACTTCATTCTTTCATCAGTTTCTAAAATTATAGTCTTCAGACTACAATGGATCAGAAAATGATTGTGCGCGCGTGCCTGCTCTACGACGTCCAATTGAAGAAATCCGCTGCGGAATCGCATCGTTCGTTGATAGCTGCATTTCACCAAGATGCCGTTTTCAAAAGACAGTGCGAGCGGTGGTTTCAGCGTTTTTCCGCCGGTGACGAAAGTTTTGAAGACGAAGAGCATGGGAGACGGGCGCCTGTCCTGAATATCGACCTTTCGCGGTTTGCCGTTGAAGCTGATCCGATAAGATCGACTCCGGAGCTTGCAGTAGAGCTTGTCTGCTCCAAATTTAAATCCAAATAGAATTGACACATCCTCTGCCAAATTGCTGCATGCTCATGCGAGGTCTTATATCGCGAAAGCCGTTCAGCAGAACATTGAGGAATTTGTTTGGACCATTTTGCCTCGTCCGCTGTACAGCCCTGAAATTGCCCCATCCGACTACCACGTATTCCGCTCGATGCAGCACGACTTGGCTGGGAAGAAGCTCGCCGACTACGACGAAATCCGGATTTGGGTGACCAACTTCCTGGATTCGCGGCCAGCTCATTTCTTCTTCTTTCAATCTTTGCATGTACGTTGGGGAAAGGTTGTTGATAATTGTGGAGAATATATTACCGACTTAAGTTTGGTTTTAATTGCTTTGTATGAATTTAACTTTTCGGTCTTGAACGATTCCGTGTGAGTCACCCTATTAGAAAAATGTATTACAAGGCCGTGACAAAACATCGTGTGACGTGGTTTCACGCGGCTGATAGGGTGTTATGCTGCATCGTGTCATGCGGTCGTCAACGTATGAAGAAAGCGATTTTTCAATATTGTTTGAAATCGAATCCTATAGAGAGATAATCGAATAGACTCATCCACCGATTATGATTCATCACCATTCACCTTAGACGTAAAATTTGTTGAGTCTGAGAACTTAACTTAAAACTTGCATGTTCAGAGTGTGCGTATCGCTACATTTATGAATTGTGTAAGAGTACCATTCGATTAACCTAACGGTACTTTCTGAGCTGAGCTTGCAGCTTGGCAAGGACACTCTTTGGCTGTAAGCAATCGTGGAGTTCCTTTGTTCGCCCTTCTCCGTGCTGTTCTTCATGTGAGCGAGAAAACCATCCCGCTGTGACTACCCGAGGAGCGTCACCTCACTTCGGCTCTATTAGCCCATCCTGGAAACTACCATTAAAACTTCAGCCAATACTTGGTGAAGAGAATGACGAAGTGACACCACTCTTGAGTGACTGTCTGAAAGAAGAAATGGAGTTATTAGTTTTTGTTGAAAACGATTAAATGGTCCTTTGGTTGATGGACTAAGATCAAGTTGAGCGAAGTGTTCTACTTATTAATCATTCTTTCGGTCATTTTTCATGCAGACAACTACGTGACATGTAGGAGCGGCCATATGGTTGTGAACACTTGCGCCTAATGCCTCATCTCTGGGCGAATTGAACATTAAAAAGGTGTTTTAAAGAAAATGAAATGAAATTAGGTTCAGTGTTCATGAATAAGGCGGAGTACAGCATGAAATACGTCAACAGAATCTAGGAATCGGGTTACTTCTGTTTGCAATGAAATACGATCCTGGCTGCGTTCAGGTGGGGAACGAGTAGAGGAACACTTCGTGTTCGACAAGTCTATTAATACCGAACCTCACCTAAAAATATTCAGTAAAATCCTGATGTGGTACGACGTTAGAGGCTTTGTTTTCCAGCATGTTGAGGGTTATAGCTGCTTCGAGGTTATTAGAGAGAAAGAGGAGAGGAAAGAGAGATGTAAATGAACTGAGTAAAGATTATCTCATAACCCCTCCCTGCATTCTCTGTACCTCAGTCCAGTTAGGCTTTTAAGTTGTCGTCTCTGATTAAACACATGATCTTATGAGCTAAACCCATGCACAGAAGTTGCTCTGCTGAGGAAGAAACGGATCCGAAGCAAATCACCTGTATCACCTGTCGTCCCGTTGATCATCGACTTGCTCGAGCGGGCGCCAGCAGCGTCTCCATTCGTCCCTGTCGCGTGCCAGAGTGGTCCAATGGATCCTCCTCGCTCGAGGGACACGAAGAGCGTCATATCGGTCGTTCAGGGCTTTCACGAAGAAGTCCGACCAACGCGTTGGTGGGCGTCCCGGTGTTCTCTTGACATCCCGCGGAATCCAGTCGGTAACGGCTCTCGTCCAGCGGGTGTCTGCGAAGCGCATTACGTGGCCGGCCCACCTAATTTTCGACAACTTGGCCCACGCGACAGCGTCTCTGATCTTCGAACGTCGGCGAAGCTCGGAACTCCGGAGGCCTTCTCTCACTTGCGTGAGTCGTGTCACTCCGAGCATCGTCCTCTCGATTCCACGCTGCGCGACGCTGATCGCGTGTTCATCCTGCTTTCGCATAGCCCAGGTCTCTGAGGCGTATGTTAGGGCAGGAAGAACGGTAGAGTCGAATAGGTGGGCACGGAGTCGGACGTTCTTCGTCTTCTTCGCGACTTCTTCGACGCTCTTAAAAGCTCCCCAAGCCGCTCGTTTCCTCCTGCTCAGCTCCGGCGCTAGGTCGTTGGCCATATTGACTTCGCGACCCAGATACACGTAGCTGGAGCATTCAGAGATGTTCGTTCCGTTGAGCGAGAATGGGGCATCAGAAACTTGTCCGTTCCTCATGGACATCGTCTTCGTAAGATTCAGCTGCAGTCCAACATTCCCACATACACGATCGAAGTCGGCCAGCATTCGCTCCGCCTGGCTGATGCTCGGTGTTATGAGCACGATGTCGTCAGCGAAACGAAGATGGTGCAGCTGCTGGCCGTCGACCTTCACTCCCATGTCTTCCCATTCTAGTTCGCGCATGACGTTTTCGAGAGTGGCGCTGAAGAGCTTCGGGGATATGGTATCCCCTTGCCGAACCCCTCTCCTTACGTCGATGACGACGTCGTTGTAGAATGGAGAGATCTTGGTCGTGAATCCACTGTACAGCTCTCGAAGGACTCTGATGTACTGAGTAGGAACGCCCTGAGTGAGCAGGGCTTCGTGGACCGCTTCAGTCTCGACGGAGTCGAATGCCTTCTTCAGGTCGATGAACGTAAGGCACAGCGGCAGCTTATACTCTCGCGACACTTCGATGAGCTTCGTAATGGTGTGTATGTGGTCGATCGTGCTGAACCCTCTCCGAAATCCTGCTTGTTCGCATGGCTGTCCTTCATCCAGCGTTCTGCTGATCCTATTCAGGATGACTCGAGTGAACAGCTTGTAGACTACGGACAGCAGGCAGATCGGGCGATAGTTGCCAATGTCGTGCACGTCTCCCTTCTTGTACAGCAAGACGGTCTTGCTGGTCTTCCACTGAGATGGAACCTTGCACTCCGACAGGTATCGTGTGAAGAGCATCGCCAGGGTGTTGATGAGCGCTGGCGGGAGGTTCTTCAGGTGTTCAGGTCTGATCCTGTCAGGGCCGGGTGCTGTACGTTTCTTCACCGACGAGATGGCGTGTCGGATCTCGGAAGGGAGAACAGAGGGAACGACGTATCCATCCTGCGGAAGATGGCATGGGGGCAGGTGGACGTGGCTATCAAAGAGATCGGAGTAGAAGTCGTGGATGATCTTCTCCATGGTCCTTCTGGAAGAGGTGACGGTTCCGTCAGGACGTCGGAGAGCGGTCATCTTGGTCTTGAAGTTGGCGAAGTTTCGGCGGGCATTGCGGATGCTCAACCCTGCCTCTGCTGCTTCAGCCAACACTTCCGCCCTTCTCTCCTTGAGATCTTCCTTTATCGCCGCTCTGCATAGCTTCGCAAGCTCGGACGTCAGCTGGTAGTTGCCTGACTCTCGTGCTGCTCCACGCTGGCGTATAAGCTCGAGAGTTTCCGGAGACAGGCGTCTCTTGGTGGTCTTCAAGCTCTCGGCTCCTTTAGCACTATCGTGGAGATGGTGCACGAAGCGGTCGTATTCCTCGTCGATGTTGTCCATGACGGCATCTTCCCAAAGGCCGGCAAGAGAGGTGTAAAGGTCCCAGTTGATGGTCGTTCTGGGATTCCTCTTCTTGAACTTCGCGGCCTTCTCTCCTTGACGCGAAAAGCGAAACCTCGCGCGAAGGAGGCGGTGGTCCGATCCCGTGTAGAACTTGGGGACAACGGAGACGTCGGTCAGGCAATACTTGCGGTTGAAAATGATGTGGTCGATCTCGTTGTGGAACTGGCCACCGGGAGATTCCCAGGTCCATCGTAAGGAGGGAGGCTTCTGGAACTGCGAGTTTCCATGGATGGTCTTGGTCGACATGATAAACTCAGACAGCCTTTCACCTTGCTCGTTCCACTCCAAACCGTGGGTTCCGATGTGAAGTTCTTCCGGCGACCTTCGCGGTCCGATCTTGGCGTTGAAGTCGCCGACGATCACCTTGTAGAAGGTGTGATCTTCCTTATAGAACTTCTCCAGCTCCACGTAGAAGGCTTCGACCTCTTCGTCGTCGTAGTCGGATGTTGGGGCATACGCGACGAACACCGTCAAAGCTGGCACGGAACCACATCGCTTCAGTCGCAGACGTCCGATTCGGGTTGTCAGAGACTCGTACGAATCGATGTTCATGGCCAAGTGCGTGTTGACGAGGACACCAACGCCGCCTACTCCCCTGCTGTCGCATGTTCCGAGGAACAGTTCTTCTCCGGAGTCGTAGGCGGCATGTAGGGGGTGGTGTCTTCTCGTCTCGGTCAGTCCGATGACGTCGTACTTGATCTTCCTGGCTTGCATCATCAGGTCCTCGACGGATGCTTCCGATGCAAGTGTGCGGGCGTTGTAAGTACAGATCGTCATCCTAGTCCTTCTCAATTTGCGCAGCCTGGTTAGGCCCTGAGATTTTAGCAGCCTCTCCGTACTCGTCCTTCCCATCGCTGCAGAAATGGGGGCTCTTTCGGGGTCAGGGGAATGAGGCCCTTTAGTGCTGCTGTGTTTGACTTCCATACAACACGGGTAGCTAGTCAGGCTCTGTCGTGCGGGCGAAGAACTCCGGGCAGCCAGCCAGACTGCCCGAAGGGACGGGGCGAGACTTTTGAGGCGGCCTCGAATCGCCTTACGATGTACTCCCAGTCTACCGAGTGCAAGCTTTTGGCCGGGCCGACACAGTTACAATCCGCACAGTCACGGACACATCCGCGCACACTGTACACGAACATGCCGCTCCCACGCACAAGGAACGCGTCGACCCGACACAGCAGGAGCAAGGAGTCCATCCCCTGCATCCCACCTGCGTCTCTGGGCAGTACACGGTCGCATTTGGTTCGCGTTTAATTCCCCTATCCACCACCCGGGGACGCGCCACGTGGCCCTGCGACAAGCGGCCCGAGATCCCTCTTAACAAGAGAGCCCGAAGGCTCTCTATCGAGGGAGATCCGTGGCCGAAGCAAATAAGTTTTCTGAATTCGGTCTGGAAAGTCCACGAAGGCTTACAACTGTTATGAATTGGAAACGTTCCTGTAGAGAACGCTATAAGGTTTAACGGCCTCACGGATTTTCCTAGGATATCCAGTTTCACCCGATCGGGTTTAATTTTTGATTCTATTGATATCGTGTTGACATTATCCCGAAATTCAAAGGAGTTCATTAAGATTAATTGTGAACTCACGGCTTCAGTAGGTTTTGTAGGTCGAACCACGTTATTGATATATCTATCGATCTTCTGTAAAGTGCCACGTCGTTTTAGAAGTTTCATGTAGGTTATGCTGTGATTTAACGTATTTAAAAGGCGTGAGTGGTAGGTGTACATTCCTGTAGAAACACACGTGTTGTTGCACCTAATAGTTTCTGCCCGTCTGTTCTTGTGAAATTATAGCCGGTCACATTTCATATGTAGATAATATTGAATCATTTAAATCTCAAGCCAATCCGATGGTTCCGTTTTATATGACGCTAGATTGTGAAGCCTCATCGTTAAATATTAGTGAAGTTATATGAGACCAATTGCTCGGACAACCTCTCTGCGGCATCCTGTAGATGTAAACTAGAGCATGTGCCTACAAAGTTGTAGCGTTACTGTATTTATGTTTGCTGTCAGTTTTGTCTCATGATCATGGTTTTGTTCCCGATAGTCCTTGAAGCCCTTAATTTAGCGAATTAGGCGAAGCGTGGAAGTTGAGGAAAACCATTTAAAATGGAGAGTGGTTAGTCGCTGCCACTGGCATTTCACTACCCTTTTTCCCGTATTGCAGTCTCTTTCATCCTTTTTTCAGCAGCGCAGTGCACCTATAAAATTTAAGGTTTTGAATATTGTGTTGGACAAGGAAAGATTTTCTTTGTAAATTCCAGGAAACGGTGAATAGCTTTAGCGCTGTACATATATTTATCACTTGTGAGACATTATCGTAGAACAAACTTCCGTCCCAGTCGCAATCAACTTAAGGGAGCATCTTACCTCCCCTGGCTCGACCACGTAGCTCTTCCTTCTCATACTTGTGTGAGCCAGCTGTGGATGTAGAAGTTACCACATTGGATGGACGACGACAGGCTGATATATGTATGTTCTCGCCTCTAACCTCGTGCTGAGATCACTGATACATTCATTTTTCATGTGAGAAAATGTGGCCAAAAATGTTGTTACGGAAGTCAAGGATTCTCTTGTATACCTCCTTCTGGCTAAACAAGAAGTTATTCGTGCATAAGGACAAAGAGCGCAGAGGTTTCTATGTGGCCTGAAAGCGATCGATATCGATTGCGATCCTAGGTCAACGTTCCTTACACATCATTGCGTACAAGTTTCCAGAACCTGGATTTGCAGTTCACAGTATGTGCAGTATGTGATTGACTGACAACATCATTCTTGAAATGCAAGTTCTGCCGTTATACAATTCCGCCATTTTTCAGAGTTAGCGGCGACGAATCTGATCCTTCATGGGTTGGAGCGTGGTGGATAGGCTTTGTATTAGCATCCTTCATTGCGCTGATCGCCGTAGTGCCAATTATATGCCTGCCCAAAGTCTTACCAGAATCTCTCAAATGGCATAGGTAAGGCAGACCTCTTTGTTGAAGACGCTTTCCGTCCAAACAGTTGCCACTGTCATTCAGGAACCGCTTGGTGGAAACTTCACAGGCAGTGAGAAGGCGTACACCAGAGTGCTGCGGATTAGCTGGAACGAACAAGACGGCTGCCCTCTACCGTGACACTCCCATTCAAGGTGGTCTTGGTACTTATTATACTCTGTTGATGTGGTACATTTCGAGGACGTTTCAGAGGAGTCGTCGTTGTTGTACACGTCTATCGCACCCCGTGGCAGAGGGCCGTTGTGGTACAAGCTGTGGCTGGATGTGAGGCATATTCCCATAGCAATCTATCGGATTCTCACAAATGCTCCTTTCATGCTCATCACCCTTGCTATGGCGATTGACAGTAAGTATCGGTGGTGTGAAGTGTGGTACTCCTTTGGTCCGCCAATGAATCCCTTGCTCAGGTCTTGTAGTCACGGGTGCGTCGTCGTTCATGTCGAAGTACCTAGAGAGGCAGTTCAATGTTCCACCGAGTCGATCGAGTTTCTTGATAGGTAGGTAGTCCTTGATATTTGAGAGTTTCACTGAGGGTAGCTAAAAAGCTTACTGAAATTGGATTGTGGTGCGAGCGTATGTGCCTGCCTTTCTTATTGATCGAATGAGAGATCAAATTGATCTGCAAGAGAGACTTCAGCGTTTGAATCGACAAATCCTTTTATGTCAAGGAGAATCTGTTGTGTATGAGTGGGAAACGTGAACTGTGGATCCAGGTAAAAAGAGAGAGAAGAAAGAGGATTAGTATTAAACATCCAGACATACATGCAAATAGCAAGAACACATATCTACATCTTCAAACAATAGCTCACATTCATTTTCTTTTGAGTTCACCGTTTGATGTTAATCTTCTGTGGAAGTGGTTAAAAGCTAATAGTGGCGCCTGATAGTAGTAAATGTTTAGGGTGTATCATGGTGCCTATGGCTGGAGTCGGTTGTATGATTTCCGGCTTCATAGTGCAGCATTTCCGGCTCAACAGTGTCACAACGTTGAAGTTGGCTGTAGGACTGTTGTTCTTCTCGCTGGTTCTCACTCCAATGTATCTCATATATTGTCCACACGATCCTCTCGTCGGAGTCGAAACCACCTATCCGGATCGGTAGGTGCGATGTTTCCCTAGAGGATCTGCAGTTTCATGTCTTGTTGCCCTGATGCGTATGCGAAATGTTCAGCGACGGGCAAATTTCGATCGGGAACTACTCGGATGTGGAGCCGTCGTTAAAAAGTTCGTGCAACACACATTGTATGTGCAGTGAATCCGAGTTCCGACCTGTTTGTGCGGAGTTTGTGGATGGAAGGCAGCTGTCGTACTACTCGCCGTGTTTTGCTGGATGTGTGGAGTCCTACAGGCCGTGGCAAAAGGTAGGTATCCAGGGGCAGATCATTCATTTGTACTCTCTATCCTCTACTAAATTGTTGTTAATAAATAGCTACGGCTGTGCGATTTGATTGCATCTCTGGCCAAGTGAGAAAATAGGACCAACACATATTCTTGTAGTATAGAACATTGTCTTCTAAACGCCATAAAAAGATTGTGTGATGAAGTTATGCCCGGAAGGCCTATTCGAGTAAGCATTTGAATGATTTTCATTCGAATTCGAATATTCAAGAAACCGCGTTTTTTGAATGGCTCCGAATTCGAACGTTGAAGAAATAGTCTTTTCCAAATTACTCAAATTCGAATGCTCGAAAGTTTTCTGTCAGCATAACTATATGTGTAGGCTAAATTCATCTCTGCAAAGTAATGTAGGTGCTGAAAATCGGCTTTTTTTGTAGGTATTAGTAGGGTCTATCTGTATTTTTCCTCTTCTTTAAAATTAGCCAAATACGTGTTGCCCTTTCGATTTGTTCTACAAAGGTACCTATTTGTTTCCTGCCGCACTTTGCTTTTTTTTGCAAAGCATTAGTATTGGATTTGTCTTCCTGCATATTGTTCGATTGCTTTGCTGCTAATCAGAAAAGTGAAGTCGGCGTTCTTGCAAACGAAGTACATTATTCGGCGTTTGGTGGGTTTTTGAATAATCGGCTGGGCTGTTACTTTGATCAGCATATTCGCATTGTTCGTTCGGGTACTACGTGTTGCTTAGCCCAGTGAGAGATATTAGGTCCGTGGCTCGTCGGTCGAGGAACAAGAGCATCGGAAGAAGGAGTTATGCAGCTAAAAGAGATGCGTCCTGTTCGGCACCACTATGACAGTGGTCTACAGTCTACCTACTAAAGAATTTCGCCCACCTTCACAAGATCTCGCCGTACTGAGAACTGAGGATGGGATGCTTCGACTGTGTGATGACATCCTCGCCAGTCAGTCAAAGTGTGCTAACCACGTAGCCCGTTTTCCAATAAAGACCCTGTTAAGAATTTAGGAAGTATATTCGAGGGATGAACCGTCTTCATTAATCAGACATGCAAATCTGGATACGTCTGCCCTTCTTTTCATCAGCACCTCAGCCATTTCCGGGATCACTAGGTGCTGTTACAGGGTAGTTAACCAATATCAACCACCTACGTGCTGTCCTATTTCCCTTTTTTTGCTTGAAACACCGAAGATTTCCATGATTTTGACAAGCCGAGGCATAGCCTTTTTTACCAGTGTTGTTGGTCAGTAGCCTCCCTTAGGAGTGTAAAGATAAGTGATAAGTCAGGACGATATTTGATGGTTTTGTGGGGTGCGCCACGCATTCTGCTCTTAATAGTGTTGTAGAAGCAAACTGTGTGCATTCTTTGCCTTTCTAGTGACCATTCCAAAAAGAAATGAATGGTCTATCCATTTCACATGTCTGGAGTCAAATACCAAGGAATTGAAGGTTGTCTTTGGAGGGGTGGGACAGGAACCACGAATTGATGTGAGGTGCACACGAACGACAGTGCCTCCGAATGCGCGGCACACATCTTTGTCGTACGAACTTTCCTTTTCAAAATACTTAATGTTAAGTAACAATGGAATTTTGCATTCCTTTGGGAATAAAGTTTGAGTAACACTCCAGTATATTCAAGTGCTGAATATTTGGATAAAATTTTATAAAACTGTTCATGTCTGTTACATAGTGCACTGATGCCGAGCCGGGTTGGGTAGCATCCTGAAGTCCCGAAAGGAAGCCAAAGGAAGCCGAAGCAGACATTAATGCTAAAGAGGGGTCAGCGATATGTGGACGGCTGGATAGTTGGTGCAGCTGGTCGCTCGCCTATCTCTTGCCGGCTGCCTAGCACCCGTCTCGGCATGAACACCTACCTAGATACTATCTGGGTTTCAACTCGTGAAATGTATTATTAAATTAGGTTGTTAATTAAAAGCTATTCATGTAACAATAATTCAGGCTCGCGCATTATGAAAGGGTGGTCTCTTAGGTACGTGTAAAGTGAAATTTTGCAGCATGTGCTTTTGACAGTGCATTCCACTTACTGATGCTGCAACTGACTATTCAGTGATATTCACTGATTGTTTGCTTCACCATCTTCCAATCTTTACATTTAAATTCAAGTGGTCCGACACGCCTAACGGCATGTCTCACACTTGCGCGCTTTTCGCTACTTTGCAGCATCACTGACCTACGAAAAGTATTTATTGTAAAACTTGAAATTCACTAAAATCTAAGACCTGCTGCGTACTTTGTCAGGATCAAGCCGTTCACCACTTCGGTACTTCATCACAGACATTCTCTCCGGACCGTCCAGTAACGTCATTGGTTTGTGCTGCGCAGTACTTCTGCCCTCAGGTGGCTCCTCCGCAACCGTTCTCATGCTCAACAACTTGCGTTTCCGGATATCCTTTACACGTCTTCCGAATCCGAACGCCAGGTTCCCCCTCTCGTTCCTTTCTACTGGATCTAATTGCTGGCCCGCCTTCACTGGTCTCCCCCCCCCCCCCCCCCACGTTCTTGGCCCCAACTCCTGCTCCACTTCTTTGTTTCCACTATTGACCCCCTACTGGTCTGATCTTGCAATTTTCCCCATCCTGATCCCTCCTCCAGGTTGTTCCTTTCCTTCCTGGTCACTCTGATGGTCCATCCTGGGGCCGGATTCATGAAGCGACGAGAGCGGGAAGGTAAGCGAGATCTTCCCGCTATCGTTCCATTCCCTCCCTTCCCGGCCTCCCGGTACGCGGTTGGTCTTCATGTTCATATTTGTTTCATGGATAGCCATTTCTAGCTCCCGACGAGGTCGCTTCCCGTAGGAAGCCAGGAACGCTCCCGGGAGCGTTCATAAATGCGGTCACTGGAGGTCCTCCTTACTGCACTTCTCTACCGCCCCCTTTGTGGTCCTCCCATGCTCACCGCAGACGTCGATGACACGTATTCGGAATCAGGACGCTTGTTGCGTGACGTAGGGGACCCGTCTTCTGGATCCAGACGCTCTGAAACTCGCGCAGTTGCCGCTGTCCAGCAGGAGGGGCTTCCTGTGCTGATCACTCCACCCCCGGCGCTGTAGATGGTGAGGCGTATCTCACGTAGGTTGGATCACTCAATCGTCATCGACCGCTAACTCAATTATTAGGGTGTCCAGAAAGTATCTGCAGAAATACGACAATTTTTTTCTTCAAAATAACACAATTTTTAATCAACATTTTATTAATCAACCAAATGATTTCCATCAACATCGACTATCTCCTTCAACGTTCCACAAGACCACGAATTCCTGTGGCGTAGAAATCCGGCGACTTGGCGGCGAAAAAAGCTCGGAGGTCATCTTCGAGGTGGTCATGATCTTCATAACGCTTCCCTTTCAGATGATGCTGAAGTGATTGAAAAAAAGTGGTGGTCACTTGGGGCCAGATCTGGGCTGTACGGTGGATGCGGCAGAACTTCCCATCCGAGTTCCAGAATTTTCTGAGAAGTCGTCTTCGCGATGTGTGGGTGCGCGTTATCGTGCAGCAAGCGAACTTTGACGAGCCTGGACTGTTCCTTGCGCATCTTGTCCGCCAGTCTCTGCAGTTGGGTAGCGCAGACCTCGTCAGTGACAGTCGTGCTGTCAGGCAGCAGCTCGAAATGGGAGATCCCATAAACTCCTCATCAGACGCTCAGCATGACTTTCCTCGCATGAATTCCAGCTTTTACGAAAGATTTCGGCACTTCATCGCGTTGAAGCAATGCGTGTTTACGAGCGTGGTTGGCGTAGAGGACCTATCTTTCGTCTACTGTGACGATGGTGTCCAGCCAGATGAAGGTGCGACTTCGGGAGAGCAGCTGAGTGCATATGTCCAGAGGTCTTCGCCGGTTGTCGTCTGTCAGTTCGTGTGGGAGCCACTGACGAGCTTTCTAACCATTCCAAGAGATCGCAGTCCATTGTCCACGGTGGATCGGGAACAGCCAAAAGCAGCAGCAAAATAACGCACACCTTCATATAGATGCTGCTCCGCCAGTTTCCTCAGTTCATCCAAAGATATCGTTGTCGGTCGACCAAAGCGAGGCTCATCTTCGAGACTCCCGTTCCCGCTTCTGAAGCGTTCGAACCAGCTATACACAGACCGTACAGAAGGAGCTTCAGAGCCGAATACATGACACAAGTCTCGATAGGGTTCTGCAGCGGAGTGCCCATAACTCGTAAAGGAGCACGTGTTTAATATGGGTAGACAGTTTGGCCATCGTACAGTGAAATAGGGAAGGAAGACGGGGCTGGATATGCTAGGCAGATACAGCAGGATAGTGTCTTTATATAGCACCTATGTTGAAATCTTCAGAACATTCTAAAAAAAATCTGGAACATTGCGAAGTTTTCTGCAGATACTTTCTGGACACCCTAATAGATAGTGGTAGATTTCATAGGGGTCTTTAGCTGCATAAATATTTCCACATCTGTTGATGAGTTAACGAAGTTCTTGAAGATGTACTCGAACTGCTCCTGTGTAGTGGAAACGACACGACTGCGGCTTCGGCAAGTGAAGAAGGGGTTGTGCGAATCGAAGTGTAAGGGTCTACTGGGATTCCTCATCATGTTTGCGCCACTATCCCTCTGCACCTTTGCTGTCGGCGTCCCTATTATATCCGTAATTCTAAGGTGAGTGACTTTCTGCATCTAATATAGGTAACTCATGGCTGATGACTTCAAAATCGTTTTGTTTTCAGAACTGTGGATTACAATGAACGATCGTTCGCACTTGGTATTCAAGGAATCCTTGTGCGAATAGTTGGCACGATTCCGGCACCTGTTCTGTTTGGGTGGATGTTTGACGTCAGCTGTATTCGTTACCAGTCTGAGCCGTGCGGTGATTCTGATGTGGGTGTTTGTTTTAAACTCAGGTGACACTTGCCAATGGTGATTCAAGTTGGCCTTTGCACTCGATTGACGGTGTAATTGTCGCCTCCACGAGGTTTAACAGTTGCACTCTTGACAAAACTGCTTTTACGTTGCCCGTCGTTGATGTGGCCTACATGCGGAAGGGGAAGGGGCGCACCAGACCAACCAAACCGCACCGTATATGCGTGTCACCCAGAGAAGCATGTGCAGCGGTTATGCCTGACTAGTTGATACGTTCCCGCATTCTT
Source organism: Heligmosomoides polygyrus bakeri (assembly GCA_947359475.1). Classification (NCBI taxonomy): domain Eukaryota; kingdom Metazoa; phylum Nematoda; class Chromadorea; order Rhabditida; family Heligmosomidae; genus Heligmosomoides; species Heligmosomoides polygyrus. The sequence continues at coordinate 48,405 of CANAIB010000019.1, forward strand.
ATGTAAGTCGCATTAACGAGTATCACCACATTTATTTGATATCCTCTTTTTCATTGCTGGTCGCATTTTTTCTACAAAGAAATAGTGTAGTCGTTTAATGCTGCTTCGAGATCTGCAGATCTTTTATGATCGCGTTTCTATTACAGTACAACTTTCAAGCGTATGGTGTTGTATCTCATTCCCGTGAGTTGGTCCCAGATTAGCTAACTAACGTAAGGGTCTGTGTACCGGCACGCGAACACTTAGCGTCTTACTTCTTAGTACCACTTCCTGTTTCAAGTTTCTTGGGCAGATCTTTCGAGTTCATTGGGATCAAATACATTTGGTCGAAAAGCGTCATCATTCCATGGTGAGCTAGTTTGGTGCCCAAAAATATCAACCTGTGCAAAATATTGTTTCGAAAATTTCAATCGAAGGAGTTAGCAGTTTCGTCCGCGCTTGCGCGTCAAGAAGCCATGTGTTGTCCACATATGCTGTATGCTAGATGTCATTGAAAAGGTTATACTACAGCTGGATTCTCCTTACTGGAAACATCACAAGTTGAGAACATAACATTTTTTGTTTTTGTTTAGAGTGGTAGTTGTTTGCTGTATTCGAACAAGTTGCTTGCCGATCTCTTTCTGACATTCTCGATAATTGGACAGGTGAGCATTTTTTCTTCCAGTTTTTCTCCTGTCAGTTCATGTTGCGTAGAAGTCGCATATCCTCTCTTTAAACTGCAGAGAATGCATAGTTTATTCTAGGATCAACCTAGCAATAGATATCTGCATTATTCCCTTTCGTTAGGATGCGCCATGCAATCTATTTTCGTGACATATATGTGGTGTCTTATATCATCAGTTAATTGGACATTGTGGTATACTAGAGGAGTGCATGGCGCAATCTATACGTTAGCTACACCTTGCAGTTTTCTGCGTTTCAAAGCTAGTGCTAGAACGCTTAGCGGGTGGAGTGCTTACAGCTGGAAGGCATATAGCCTTCACTAGAAGTGCGTATAGACGTCGCTGGAAGATGAATTGTTTGCTTGATGAAGTGGTTATCGTTGCAGGCTCTGGCGATGGGTATTCTGACGATCGTGTTAATGGTATACGGTGCTACACTACAGGACGACCCTCTGCCGGATGTACCCCTGGAGGATGTCGAACGTGTCGTTGAAGACGGCGATAGAACGCAGCCCGAAACGGCGGCCCCACTTCTTCAGTAGGCCTCGCTCTAGTATGGTGCACAGCATTTTGCTTCCTAGTCACTCAAGAAGAGTCAAAAATTCTGTTGAAACGCACGAGTCTAGTTGTAGTAGCACTGTGTTTCGTCGTTGTAGTCAGCGCCACACGCACAAAAACGTTGTTTGTTGGTTTCTGTTCATTCTCATAGACATACCTGTGTATCCAGCGATCGCGTCTTGTAATACGGTTACCAGAGTCAAGTTGTTGACCGGTGCGATGATTTCATAGATGGTGTTATATTTCTCTGAGCGTTGCTCTGCATTCTCGTTGCACCCCTCGCATTCATTCAATGTTGATGGTTTGTTGCCCTCTTTCATGGCCGTAAGGATCCTCCCTCCACATTCGCTCAACGGAGAGTTTTGTTAATCCATAGCGTACTATGAAAAAAGAAGAATGTCTAGCAGTCAGTATTACCGATGAATTCCCCTTGATTTCTATCCGGTGTATTTTGATTAATCCAATTGAGGAGTTTCATAGGAAAAGATATAGAATCAATTACTGCTTTAATCATCTATTACTGGTAATAATGAGTTAATAATATAACTCTCGGTGCATAGTATAAACTTTACAATGATTCTTGTCAAGTGTTATCTGCCATCAACTACTGTTTCGAGAAGTTTGCGGCATTGGCTTTGCACTAAGCACAAGGCGGAGGCTCGGTGTCACCCCTGCCGTTTCCCAGAACGTACGGTGTTCAAGAAACACCTATGACCCGTGAGGCTACCTCGTTCGTCATGTCGGTGATCTGATTATCTCATGGGTCGTCAGGACGATTGCTAATGTCAGAAAAGGAGCAGGTCTCCCAGTCAAGGTCCTCGCCACGGTGTTCCCTTATCTATCGCATCCACGCAGCTGAGTGTGTCCTTGCTGAAACAATTACCTTTCGGCGAAGATGCTCACCTAAATGGCCTCCTACATGGGCTCGGGCTTGACAGCTTGAGAAGCCTTGCTCATGCTATTTCCATGCTAGTTCACTCGGACCCAGTGTTTGTTACAGATGGAACTGCCTCGAAACGGTCTCTTCCAACAAGGTGCGGTTTTTCTCGTGAAGGGGAGCGAATTTCCCAAGCAGGAGTTCCAGAATAACCGTCAACTGAGATCTATACACTTATGATCGCTTCGCGCATCATCTGCGCTACAACAGTATGGGAGTCAAGGACAGACATTGAAGAGTAGTCATTCTCCGGAATCTATCGAACTCATATTCAGGCACATTGCAGCTCGAGCGTCGTCCAGCTCTAATTGACATCTGAGCTTTCGATGTTGTTAGGTTGTCCGGAAAGTTCTCAGCGTTTTGAGTGCTTCACTTTGAACTACCATAACTTTTTCAAATCTTATCGGATTTAAGAGCTGTTTTGCCTTGGTCCTGATTGGTTAAGGTTTCACCGGCGACAAAGTTCTAAAAGTGTTTGAAAATGTGGTAATCGGTTGGTGAGAGGTATGGAGAATACGGGTGGTGAGGCAGAACTTCAACCCTTAATTCGTTCAATTTTCAAATTGTGATTTGTGAAACGTGTGAGCGGGCGTTATCGTGCAAAAGAATCGGGCCTCTTCTGTTGACCAGTGCTGGCTGAAATTGACGCAATTTTCGATGAATTTTGTCGATTTCCTTGCAATAGGACTCTGCTGTGATTGTTTGGCCTGGTGCCAAAAAGTTGTAATGGATCACACCAGCCGCCGACCACCGCACGGTGACCATTACCCTTTAGTGGAGGTTCGCCTTTGGAAAATGCCTAGGGGGTTCATCGGCGTCCAACCACTGTCCGGAACGTTTCCTGTTATCATACAGAATCCACTTCTCATCACAAGTGATGTTTCGATCCAAAAACCGGTCAGTTTTGTTGCGTAAAAGTAAAGAAGGACGAATCTCGAAACGTGACAATTTTTGCCGCTCACTCAACCTGTGGGGCACCCACTTTTCGAGCTTTTCCAACGCGTTTCAAAGCATCCGCAACAACAGTTCTACTGACGTCTAGCTCTTCCACGATCCCGCGAACTGTTTGGAATGGTTCGACTTCCACCAATTCCTTCGACTCATAGTCCAGGATTGCTCTTGTTCGACTGCTACGAGGGTCATTTTCGAGGCTGAAATCTCCGGTCCGAAATTTACTGAACCGCTGGCGCGCAGCGCTTTTTCCAACACTATTAGGCCCCAACACCTGATTGATTTGTCGAGCTGTCTCGGCTGCGGATTGTCCCAATTTGAAGTTAAAACGAAACATCGTTCGGAATTGCTCCTTCGACATACTTCAATAAGACCTACAGGAACTGGAATATAAAACAACGTTGAAACATAAATTATTTAGTCAGATAGAGCGAAAAATTCTGTACAGAGAGTAGCATTAATGCGCAATGCAAGTTGAATTTTTATTATTTAATAATAGACGAATGAAAAATAGTAACAAAAAGGCTGAGAACATTCCGATGAGCATTTATGTATATTCCAGATACCTATAGAGGTGAATTTCAAACTACTTTGATACTGTGATGTTTGAGGAAGTGGAGGCACGCTGTACCGGATCACAGTCGCTGCTTAATACATGTGCAGATGTCGTTTAACGGCATAAAATGTTGCATCAGTAAGTTGGGTGTATTAAGCTATCATTTCAAAATTGCAATTTGACTTTGCAGTGTTTTTGTGACATTTCACCTGATTTTTGTTCTTCAGGTCTTTTAACAACCTCGACGCATATATGCTCCTCTAATTGGACGAACTTGGTTGTAATACAGAAACAGCACAGAAAATTTTCGAAATTTCGAAATTTTTTGAATTTTAAAAAATTTGAACACCTTCGTATCAAAATGTTTGGGCTTTCGAGATGTTACATTTATTAAAAAATATATACATGCTATATATATATATATATATTTTCGCAAGCGTCCGGATTCAGGAGACGTGTCACCGGTGGCGCTCATAGGGAGTGCGGGTTCAGAGGACGTTAACCGACGTCGGCAACGAGCGTCCAGGTCCGGAAGGCGTGTCACCCACTTCGTGTCACGAGCCTACGGATTCAGAAGACGTGTCACCAACGTCGCGAGGGTAGGCAGTAAGGGGGACCTCGGGGGCTAGGGAAGCGACAGGGAAGGGGACTTGGGTGCTGGACCAAGACGGAGAACCAGTAAGAAGGGACCAGTGAAGGGGTTCAATAGGAAGGGAAGTCCCTATCCCTACCACTGTTTTGTTTCTTATATGTCTTAATTTCTTCAACGTTACAGGTGATTTGTGTGCCCCTTAATATGTTGTCCTTTCCAGGTGTTGAATAGTAACCGAGGCGGGATGGCAACAAGAAGTGATCAACACCGGAAGTGAACTATCATTCAGCGCCGCCCTTCTCATGATGTTATTGATACTATTTTGTCTCGTATTGTGCAACAACAAAAGTACAGGTAGGAAGCACTATTATTGTTGCTACTTGGAAAATAGAGGTAGTCATGGTATTTGAGTTTAATTTCAGATCTAAACGGGTATTTAGCATAACGGAGAGATGGACTTCCTGCGAAACTCACGAGGAAGATCAATCAGATGACCGTGGAGATTCTCAAAGCGACCTATATAGAGTTGTAGGGCGTTGTCTAGAGAGCACCATAGTGGTTTCCAAATTTTCTGCGGACCTTTGAGTAGGTCAAAAATTGCAAAAAACTGTAGCGCTTCAGTGCGGCCTGATATCGCAAAGCTGACACCTGGAATACCCTCGCCGTGCCCAGAAATGATCCTGCAAAAGGTTTGGAGCCTCAACCATAGCTAGAACGTGAGAATTGGCAAATTCCTGATAAAAGCGAGAAGTCACATTCAGAGGAGGCATCCACCAGGAAGGCGGCAGCGATCGGGTGGCGGAGTTGATAGCGCGGTTGGCTTGCAGGAGAGTGATCGGGATCGGTTCCGAGATTGGGCTTATGCATTATTAGCGGCTTTTTTTTTGCATTTTTATCAATGCAGAGTGCCCAGCAGGGTACCGTGTTCGCTTTTCTAATTTATGCTTAGCTTCTTACAAGATGTAGACCAAGCTAGATTTCGTCGATTAGAGATACGCCGTTGGCCATAAAACCATATCTGTTTTGTTGGGGAAACTGCTATCCATGTGTGATCATTTTGTAATGTTTTCTAACAGTTTTGAAAGTGTGTCTCGTACCGGCCTCATTTGACCGCTCCTCCCTACTCTAGGTGGTTGCAAAGGGGAGGCATTACAAATATGAGAACTCGTATTCTAGACACTTCAAAGGCTTAAAAAATCCTTCATATATACCTCGCTTAGAGGATTATTTAGGGTACTTATCACAAGTCTGGCATCTGTTTCGGTGTAACGGCGGAAGGCACTAGGTTAGAGTAGACATGCTGTAAAAATGGATGCTGTAAAAAAACAACAACATACGCACCGCCATTCTCTTCCTCTAACCACAATTCGTTTCCAAGGTCGCATCTTGAGCCGCAAATAGCACTTCAAAATTTAAAAGCCAATGCTGAATTCGTGATCATCACCGCAATAACATCCATAGGCCTGTGGTATACTCCTACGGGAGTGTCCGCGGACGGGCGGGAATCGTGCCGGGATCCCTTACCTGACCAATCGCCGCGAGCCGTCCACAGTCAACGGACGATGAGTAGGCTGGTATACTTTCCGCCCCGCCTGTAGGCAGCCTTACATCTTATCATGTAACCTAACGTAACAAAAAGCGCCCCAGATTCGCTATCAGTATCCCGAATACCCACACCCTAGGCCTATGTCATACCACCGCTCACCCCGAGCGAAGCCTAATGATAAGCTCCTATATCGATCGCGCGAAGCGATGAGTCGATATGGCAGACTATTATTAGGCTTCGCTCGGGGTGAGCGATGGTATGACATAGGCCCTACACCCTAGACGAACTTTGGCGAAACTTTTTTCCGACCCTGCAGTGCTTGTGCACGTATGTGCAACGGAACCCTCCCCCAGGAATAAGGAAGTGTGGTCGGTACGAAAATGGCAGCAATGCGACCAATAACGCGGGATGGATGAACCGTTCCACTTTTGCTCACAGTTAGAAGACTTAGTAGATGTCACGAGAAAACGTTCTCCATAGAAATCTGAAGGGCAATCAGCACGTCTTGGTGATGGACTAAAGTAATAGCTGTCGATCATGTTCGCAGTGAGGCCGGTACGAGACACACTTCCAAAACTGTTAGAAAACACTACAAAGTGATCACACATGGATAGCAGCTTCCCCAACAAAACAGACATGGTTTAATGGCCATCGGCGTATCTCTAATTGACGAAATCTAGCTTGGTCCACATCTTGCAAGAGGCTAAGGATGAATTAGAAAAGCGAAAATGGTACCCTGCTGGGACTGCAATGCAACTCTGCATTGATAAAAATGCAAAAAAAAAACCGCTAGCAATGCATAAGCCCAATCTCGGAACCGATCCCTTGATCACTCTCCTGCAAGCCAACCGCGCTATCAACTCCGCCACCCGATCGTTGCTGCTTTCCTGGTAGGTGCCTCCTCTGAATGTCACTTCTCGCTTCTACTAGGAATTTGCCAATTCTCACGTTCTAGCAATGATTGAGGCTCCAAACCTTTTGCAGGATCATTTCTGGGCACGACAAAGGCACTCCATCTGTCAGTTTTGCGTTATGAGGCCGCACTGAAGCGCTAATTTTTTGCAATATTTGACCTTCCCAGAGGTCCGCGAGAAAATTGGAAACTACTATGGTGCTCCCCAGGCAACGCCCTACAACCGTATATAGGTCGCTTTGAGAAACTCCACGGTCACCTCTTTGACCTTACTCGTCAGCGAGACAATCCTAAACACTCTCACCTCCTGGAAGTTATATTAGTTCAGCCTCCTTTGGGGTTCCTGTGTGGTACGTAGTGAGTTCATCTTTGCCACATTGTGAGAAGGGTTTCACATGTTTTAAAACTGCGACAGACAGCTATTTCTTGCGCGTTTTCCCTGCTATTCTTCACGCCCATCTGATTTAGCAAACGGGTCTTAGCGAACGGACCTTACAAGCTCTGATACGAAAATCCATACGAAAATCGAAGATCGATGATTTGGCGAAGTACGAGATTCTCGAAGGGATTATGCACATACCACCCTCGGCGGGCTAGCATAACCTCTGCTGGACATGACATGCTTTGTCACGGCTCTGGCATTTCGCTGCACAGTCTATCTCGTCAGATCCACCAACATGCCCAACTGAGTGGGCACTACCGACCCTACGGCACCAATGGGGCACAGCATTCGCCTCGGCAGAGGAGAGCAGCCATGGCCACTATCTGGACCATCTATGTCTCAAGGGATTTCAACGCTCCACTTGAGCAACACTGCGTTTATCCGTCTCCTTACCACCGGTCCCACAACTCCTTAATTGGATACGGCAAGCTCGAGCTTTTCGGATCTGTCCACCACCTTGGTGATCTTCGCAGACCGCGATGGCTCCAGCGCAGTGTTCCAACGCGATTAAATTGGTATGATTACACCTAAGCCAATCCGCTGTCTACAAGGACTTTCTGTCGCACTTGCATTTCATACTGTAGCTCTTCCTGTCTGATGTTATCAGGGCGACGCTATTCGCGGAAACTACGGCCCTGAGCGGACATTCCTCCTGCTTTAGTAGGCCGGTGAGCATTACAACAAGGGCTCAGGACCGACCGTTGGTGAACCCAACAATATGTCCTCCTTTCCTCGTTATCCAATGTCATATAGTGTTTTCAAGCCATGTCCAACTATTACCGTGATTTGATGTTTGAGGCACTCCTTGGACTAGATAGTAGACATAGGATCCGACGCTGTTTTCGGGTAATTTGGATCCGTCATTTTCTTTCAAACCCTGGTTAAAGCGATTG
>CANAIB010000020.1:0-56370 GCA_947359475.1 Heligmosomoides polygyrus bakeri
ACACCATCCTGCGTTGTGTGCCCTAACGGGAAAGAAGGTGACTGTTATGACATCGGGTGTGGTCTAACCAGATGTCATGTAATGAATGTGGGGAGAATTACATAGGGGAGACCAGGAAGACCCCTCTGTGTCAGAATAAAAGAGCATCTGGATGGCCTTAGAAAAGGTAAGGTCCAGACTCCTTGGGGGGAACACAGGGTTCGATGCCATGCTGGCGCGTTGATAGAGGTCTCAGTGTCGATCTTAGCGCGAGAGAGTGACATATCGGCGCGCAGGGCATTAGAAAGCGCTTTGGATCGCAGCTACGGAGTCCTCGGGTCAACCGGAAGGACGAATGCCTGGCGGTAACACAAGAGCTGGCACGCTTCGCACAGCTCTGTGGGTTTCGATCTTCGTGATCTTATCCACAGGCTGATTAAGTCGGTTTGTGTCGGGGCCAAAGCTCATTCACCCACGTCTACGTCCATCTGCGGGTGTTGGTGGTCCGCTTCTGCATCCACCTCTGAGGTTAGTCGTTGGGAACTGTGGTGTCGGATCACGTTCCTGTTTTCGTCAAGACTAGTACCCTGTAGTATGAAATGATGTTTGGGCTGGTAGTCTTGTAGATGTTATCGGCTATTCCAGGCTCTGAAGAAGCCGAAACTCGCCGAAACGTAAGCCAATAAAGAAGGTCGTAACAATCTTGGTTACGGCTACAACAAGAACAATACACTAACAGTTTAACATTGCCATGCCAAGATTTATCGAAAGTCGAACTTGGGCGATGTGTTAGGTTGTCCGGAAAGTTCTCAGTGTTTTGAGTGCTTCACTTTGAAGTACCATAACTTTGTCAAACCTTATCGGGTTTAGTCGAAATAGGCACTGTTCGGATCAGCACACGCCACCAGTCGTTTTCTATCAGTGAAAAAATTAGGTAGTCGAGGTTCGATAAAATCCACGAAAGCCGTTTTGGCTTGGTTCTGATTGGTGAAGGTTTTGCCAGCGAGAAAGTTCTGAAAGTGTTTGAAAAGGTGGTAGTCGGTTGGTGAGAGGTTCTGAGAATATGGCGGCTGAGGCAGAACTTCAGCGCTTAATTCGTTCAATTCTCGAATTGTGATTTGTGAAACGTGTGGGCGGGTGTTATCGTGCAATAGAATCAGGCCTCTTCTGCTGACCAATGCTGGCTGAAATTCACGCCATTTTTGTGCATTTCGTCGATGTCCTTAGAATAGGACTCTGCTGTAATCGTTTGGCCTGCTGCCAAAATGTAGTAATTGATCACACCAGCCGCCGTCTACCACTTTTTTGGTGAAAGTTCGCCTTTGGAAAATGCGGGCGGTTTGCCCGCGTCCAACCAGTATCCGGATCGTTTTCTGTTATCATACACAATCCACTTTTCATCACAAGGGATGATTCTATCCAAAAACCGTCAGTTTTGTTATGTAAAAGTAGAGAAGAACAAATCTAGAAACGTGACAATTTTTGCCGGTCACTCAACTCGTGGGGCACCTTCTTTTCGAGCTTTTTCACCTCCCCAAGGTGTTTCATAGCATCCGCAACAGCGGATTTACTGATGTATAGCTCTTTAGCGATTCTGCGAACTGTTTGGGATGTTCAGCTTCCACCGATTCCTCCAGCTCGTCCTACAGGATTGCTCTAGGTCGACCGCTACGGGTTGATATTCGAGGCTGAAATCTCCGGTCCAGAATTTACTTAACCACTGGCGCACAGTGGTTTCTCCAACACTATTAGCCCCCCCCCCCCATTTGATTGACTTGGCGAGCTGTCTCGGCTGCGGATTGTCTCAGTTTGAAGTTAAAATAAAATATCGTTTGGAATTGATCCTTTGACTTACTTCGATAAACCCTTCAAGAACAGAAATATAAACAACGTTGAAACAGAAATTATTTAGTCAGGTAGAGCGGAAAATTCTGTATGGAAATTAGCATTAATGCGCAATGCAATTTGAATTTTTTACTTAACAATACACGAATGAAAATAGTAACACAAAACGCAATAGTAAAACGCTGAGAACTTTCCGGACAAACTAATACTAACCAGTTGGTAAGTATAGCTGATGATGCAACAACATTCTTCAGCAATGATGGAGGAATGCAAAAAACATGTGCTTTATAGGGAGTGAAAGGTTTTATCGAGATGTCAATATCGATCGATATTGTTGATTGCAGCTTGAAAGAGACGTTTCTTTGTTTGTATGTCGATGGCCCTTCCTGCCGTAGCGGTCCCGTGTGGAAATTTTCAGATGTCTAAACGCGATTTTCATCAAATTTACTTCTAGAGTCAAACTGGGCCGGACTTCGCTCAGACCGCTCAAAGTAAAAACGAAGCATGGGGCCAGGGAAGTATCAATGAATGCACAGTACGAAATAGTTACAAAAGTTTCGTGCCGGCAACACCAGCCTCGAAGACGAACCACATGGCAGCCGTTGATAATGATCAGTTGAAGGCGTCAGTCGAAGCTGATCCAGGCAAGATCACGTGAGATATTGTCGAGGACCTCGACGTCGATCAAACTACAGTTCTTCGCCATTTGAAGCAAACTGGGAAGACCAAGAAACTAAATTGTCCCAAAGTTAGAAAAATCGCCGTTTTGAGATATCGTCGGCCCATCTTTTGTCCAATGCCAACAATCCGTTTCTCGAACGGATTGTGACTTCCAATGAGAAATGGATAACTTATGATAACAGGCGTGTTTGCCTAGTGGCTGAATCAAAAAGTAGTTCCCCGACATCATCCAAAGCCGGAAGCCGCGTTTGGACGTCTGAAAAAAAACCAAATTATTTTTTAATTAAGCGACTTAAATCAAATTCCATATATTAGGTTTTCCGGAAAGTTCTCAGCGTTTTGTGCTACTATTTTTTATTCGTCTATTATTAAGTAAGAATTCAACTTGCATCTACTCTCTATACAGAATTTTTTGCTCCATCCGACTAAATAAGTAAGCTTGCACGCTGTTTTATTCAAGGAATGTGCAAATGATATCCTGTTTCACCTCTTAGCCCTATACAGGATTCATTACTGCAATGGAGTATAGTGGTACAGTGGTACTACAGGTATCTCCCCGAGGATCATCAGTAGCGCAGGGAGCTGTAGTACGTTCTAGGCGCCGAGACCCAGGTTTATATACACCCCTAACTAGGTCAAGTGTGGCGGGAGTTAGTATAGGTCACTGTTTATTGGGCCAGAGGTGATCTTTGCGGCGAGTAAACAACGTGGTTGACCGCTAAGGGACTAGAATTGATCTAGCAGCGTTTGTATGAATTTGCGAGTTCCTTTATATGAGCTTAAAAAACCATACTTGTAGCTGATGCTTTTGTTATGAAGAATACACTTCAGTACACCTTGCAGAATAATTTTATTATTATAGTTTAGTACAATAAGGGAGGATGTCAAGCTACTAAGCCTGTTTATGAAATCATCTTTTTTGGTGTAATTACGTGATATGCGAAGGGTTTCCGTATAATTTATAGCTTTTTCAAGGGGATAGCTTATATATGAATCGTAGTGTGGAAACCTTATCTCTTTAAAGTTAAAGTAATCTGTTTTATTATATTGTTTGGTATATAATACTCCTTCGGAAATATTAACTGCTAAATCCAAGAAATTACATTCAGCAGAATTTTCATTAGTTCTACTGATTTCTAGACAATTTTTATAAGTATTTTATATAATACCATTTATACAATTGTCTTCTAAATTATGAATAATTAATATGTCGTCCATATACCTTAAAGGGTGAAACTCCTTACTGGGGAGGGATTTATTAAGTGAATATTTGTATTCAAAAAGTGAAAGTGTTAAGTCGGCAATAATTGGGCTTGCATTTCCACCTTGTGGAACACCTTTTATCTGTTTATAAACGGAACTACCTACTCTACAATAGGAGTTGTTTATCAAGTAGTCTAACATGTATATTATGTCTTGCTTAGCACATGATCTGTAGTTACCAGAATGTAAGGCTTCGTCGCTATAAAAACATCTGTAACGGTTAACCGTCAGAAATTTTTTATTCGAATTTTTAAAGCAAATGTTAATAATTTCGGAAATGTTTGCAATAATTATGTTGTGTGGAATATTTGTAAACATATCGACAAAATCAGCTGTATAGAGCTTCAAATTATTGCTGTGAATGGAGCAAATTGAACTTGATATGTTGATATCGTTGGTAGCCCAAAATGTTTTGATACAGCCTTTACAGGGTGCGTAAAAAGTATTGACGCAGTAAATGACGGTTGTGGAAATAGTATTGCGCAGTAAGTTTTAAAATGTTCACTTGAGAGATATGGAAAATGATCTTGCGAACACGATAGAGTAACTCGTAATTGACATTGGCTCCTTTACTGTGAATACAGGAGCGAAAACGACGGAAAAATTCATGAGCACGCGCCGCAACTACTCGCTCGGATTTCGTCCCGTGCTTTTAACAGGGTAGCCTTCTGCGACTGGTCACTTCTGTTGAAAGTAGCCCAGACCTCATTCTCCAAAATCGCCTAAAAAGAGTAATCCAGCGGATTCATGTTTAAGCTGTGTTCGTCTGAGAAGCTGTCCACACCTGTGCGCGTTACCTGTTGCCGTTATCGGACAGAGATTGATAATTTTGGATTTGAACGTTATCGTGCTTGAACATATTGTAATCATTATCTGTTATAACAGAGCCGTGGCTGACGTTTAGGTTGCTGACCTCTTTCCTCGAACAGCGCCTAATTCTCTTGTTAAGGAAATATTCAGCTCTTTGGGTAACAGACAAAAAAGGGCCACCGTAGCGACGATGGTCATGTTTCATCAGTTTTTTTTTTGTGAGTGTTTTTTGAGCACAATACAGGAAACAAAAATAACACAGAAAAACCTAGAGAGGTAGAGAGAGAAAGTTGGAGCTGAAACAAAATGTAGGTGCGTCAATACTTTTTACGCGCCCTGTATTGTTTTAGGTGAAACAGGCATAGTTTTTGAAGTGTTTTTTTACTTGCGTGAGTATATTCATAAGTTCGACAGCCAAGGGCTTAATAGTACTATTTGATGCACCCGTTATAAATCTAAATTTGGTAGTTTTATGAAGTTTGGGTATACAGTAAATTAACGGAACCGCACTCTCCACATTGGGTTTCAAATTGATGGAATTCAAAAAGTTATGATGTTTATCCAAGACATCATTAATGGATATATTACACTTAACATATACAGGGTGGCCGATAAGAATTGTCGCGATATTTGCGCGCACCTGTTTCTCTTTTTTTGAAATCGTGTGCCTTTGCGTTCATCGTTTACGACACTGAATCCAATTCCTGTGATATATGTAACTTTTTGTTTGTAGCCTCTATAAGACCGTACTCTCATCGAGAAGCAATAGCCCGCCTCGCTGAAAGCGGATAGTCCATCACCGCCATTGCGAGGAAGCTCAGTATTCCATTGAGAACAATTCAACGGATCATCAAGCAGTGGAAGGAGAAAGGAGACGTCAGCATAAAGGTAAAGGCAGGTCGTCCTCGTTCTGTGAATACAAGGAAGAACCGTGCGTTCATCAAGAAGAGGATCGACAGAAACGACAGCAAATCTCCTAACAAGATCGCAAAGAGCCGCGGAATTGCTCGTTCTACTGTCCAGTCAATTGTTAAAAATTAACTAGAACTTCGCAACTATCCATTGGTCAATGGACGGCAGTCGACAGAGGCAGCCAAGGAAAACTGAGAGAAGAAATGCAAGGAACTGCTACGGCTTTTGTCAGTGCGCCGCCTCGATGATGTGCTGTGGACAGATGAGAAAATTTTCATGATCCAAATCGATCATAACGCTCAAAATGATCGCCAGCTCCTCAGACCCAATCAAGGAAACACTCGGAAAAGAAGGATAGTCACAAAATCGCTGTTTCTCGAAGGACTAATCGTGTGGGCCGGTATCACAGCAAACCAGAGGACGCCGCTGTTTTCGTCAAAAGAAACGTGAAAATCAACGCCGGAACATACCAAGAGGAGTTTCTGAAAAAAGTAGTCCTTCCGTTCTATGAAAAAAATTTCGAGATGATCTTCAACAGGGCTGGGCTCCTGCCCATGGAGCGAGGACGACGATTGCGTATCTGGACGCCAACCTCCCTGGATACCTAACGAAGGATCAATGGCCATCTAACAGCCCGGAGTTAAATCCCCGCACTTTGCTATATGGGCATATCTAGAGCAGAAGCTGAGGAAGAGGACATCACCAATTTGGACCAGTTTCGCCGCGATTTTAATCAAGCCTGGGCAGAAACCTATGCCAGCTACCTGCGGCGCACCGTGGAATCAGTGAAACTAACCAGGATACTATCTCAACGGTAGGTCGGAACGGCGCAAATGTTGTATATGGGCAGAACCGCCTCTCCCTGGGAAGTAACAAACTGCAGGTATCTCGACCCCAATACAACTCTGCGCAAAGTTAGGTGCGACGGAAGTCGCCTGTTGGCGCCCTGTTGATACACGTGCTCCACAGCTGACGGGCGCGCGCGGGATGAGGGCTGGTATGGCGGATTAGCGCAGTGCACAGGTGGCGTAGTAGGGAAGAGTTCGGGCTCATGAACGGGGGGTCGGGAGTTTGGTTCCCGCAGACTGTGTTTGTTTTGCACTTTTGCAAAATCCATGTTTATCATACAGGTAATCCACCTAGGGTATTATAGTGTGTTATAGAGGATGTTTACATATAACATATGCTTCAAACTACAGATTAGCTAAAATGTTCACTTCTGTGTCACTTATTTTAGGCCTATTTTGTGTGAAGCTGTAGTTATGTAACAATAGATATTTTGTGGCACTACTTATAAGTTCCCACTCCAGTCAAAAAATTTTTTTGCTGAAACTTCTTCTGGGGGGTTATTTGGGGTGCTGATCACGAATCTGACATTCGCTTTTCTCGATTCTTTCTCTACCTGCCGTCACCGGCAGAAACTTTAGGAATGTAATCCTTTGCCTTTATCCGGCCGAATCGTGAAGAACGGATATCAGATTCGTGATCAGCACTCCAAATAACCCCCCTAGACGAAGTTTCAGAGAAATCGGTAGCCCTGCCTGGACCACCATTGTTAACGGTATGCGTGATATATGTATATGTAAACATGCTGTATAACACACTATAATACCCTAGGTGGATTACCCATATGATAAACATGGATTTTGCAAAAGTGCAAAACAAACGCAGTCTGCCGGATCCAAACCCCCGACCCCTCGTTCATGAGCCCGAACTCTTCCCTACTACGCCACCTGTGCACTGTGCTAATCCGCGATACCAGCCCTCATCCCGCGCGCGCCCGTCAGCTGTGGAGCACGTGTATCAACAGGGCGCCAACAGGCGACTCCCGTCGCCCCTAACTTTGCGCAGAGTTGTATTGGGGTCGAGATACCTGCAGTTTGTTACTTCCCAGGGAGAAGCGGTTCTGCCCATATACAACATTTGCGCCGTTCCGACCTACCGTTGAGATAGTACCCTGGTAAGACTTGAAGCCTACGTAAAAGCCAAGAGAGGTCACTTCGAAGCGTTCTTGTGAAATTTAATCTACAGGTTGTTAGTTATATTGAAGAATAGTAACTTTTGAAAAATCTCGCGCATTGTTGAAAATATGACGTTTTTTGCGACGACAGTACTTATCGGCCACCCTGTATATTTGAAGAGCTACTGTTCATGTTATCTATCTCCCTGCTTATTATGTCGTAGTAGAGTCGTTGACAAATAATACCGTAGTTTGAGGATGCTTTATCGAGAGGACAAAGGATGAAAGAATTTTTAATAAAGATAGTATCAGTATTAATGTTATTAGGATTAAGTGTTCTATTAGGTTTACTAGTATATAAAAGTTTTCTATATTTTCGTTTATTAAAGAATTTATTAAACGTCGTTCTAATTGTATTAAGCTTAAGAGAATTGAGCTTATATCTGTTTTTCATTTTAAGGATGACTTCGCTAAGTAGGTTTTGCCAGAGACTTTTAATGTCCCCAGTAGTAAATTCCGGCGGCGGTCTAAATTTTGTTCCTTTACTAAGAATTTTATGTATCTTCAAACCATTGAAGATTTCTGTATCACCTGTTAGAACATGGTTGTAATACGGATCTATAAAGTTTTTATAATTTTTGGAGTTACAAGATATATCGTCACTTGTAGTATTATCCATATTATTTATAAAGGAGTTGTAGTTAAATAACATTCTGGAGAGTGGTTTTTCATATTCAAATAATAATCGGAAGGTTTTGTACAACTTTTCACTAGACTCTTTTATTACTTCTATAACTGGCCTGCTATTAACTATTTTATTCAGATTAATAGTGTCTAGTACATTATTATAATACGGCATTTTTAAATAGGTGTTGCCGTTCTTAAGTAATTTGTTGTTTTTACTACAAACTGTTTCAAAATTACTAAAGTGGAAGTAACATAAGGTGCTAAGTAATAGGACTTGCTTCTCTTTAGAAATGACAAAATATTCCATGTTTCTTAGTGTAATTTGAAATAGGGTTTTAATGTACTGCTTTGTTTTTGATTTCAGTATTCTAAAGAAATCATACGGCGTGTTCGTTATTGAGAAATATTGTTAATTCGTTCACAATATTGCTTAGATCATAACATCGCTCCTTATTTTTCTGTCTTCTATGATTTTTGTTTCTATTCGAGCGATCCTTTAGTATTTTAAGATTAAAGAATGGATGGTTCGATTTATGACAAAGTGGATTATCTATATGTGTAAGATTGCCGTATCCCTTAATGTTATCATTAAACCCAAAAGGATAAGGAGTCATAAGAAGTCTGATCCAAAAAAGTTTTTTTCCCTTAGTACACTTCTGTCAGTGTTTTCTTTCAAATTGTCTAAAACTGTTACGCGAAAAGACCTGCTGTGACAATTATCACTAAAGTGATTGTAGAAAATCTTTCCGTTTTTGTCTTTATGAATGTTATTTATATGTTCTTTGATTCTTAGTTGGGTTTTCTTGCAGTAATACCAACATATTGTTTACCACAAGTGTCGCATGTAAGACAATATACCACATTACACGACAAACAGTTAGCTAAATTGGTTTTATATGTAGGGATTGTATAATCTGTAGTATGGCATTTTACGAAATTATCTTTGTCTATCAGCTTACACACTGAACATGTCATATGACACGGAGTGGTAGTGGTGGGTGTACCAAAATTTTCTATCCTATACCTGCCATTTACCTTGCACTTACGAAATTGCAGTACCTGAAAGTAAGGAGGATTGTGACGTGTGTTTGAGTTTGTTTTTGGCCCATATCAAACGTTAAGGACGGCCTAACGAGTGGGAAGGTTACCAGAGGTCTTGGAGGGGCTGTCTCCCAGGGTTGGCGCTCCTTACTAACTATACCGGAGGCGTAGCACTTACCCTCCCATGCCAGTGACTACTTGTATAACCCCATCGGTATAGCCAGGAGAAAAGACCTTGAAAGTGAGGAATGAAGATAGAAGAAAAACCCACCTTAGTGCAAGGCAGGTAAAAATGTTTGAAATATATGTACACCCTTATTTTTTATGTGTATAAATATTGAGAGCGCGTTTAATTTGAATATAGTTTTGTATTTTTATATGTTTTATATTAAACTCATTTAATTATTTTATCCACATTCATTTTTAATTTAAATTGGAAATGTCCATTTTTACATTTTGGCGTTTTATATTAATTAGTTTATTTATTTATTAATTATTTTTACTCTATTAATTTAATTTTTAGTAAAGATTAATATTATGTTCACCTCCAGGCACTGGGCGGGCAAAATTATCACGTTTCAAGATTTGTTCTTCTCTAATTTTACGTAGCAAACCCGTTTTTGGATCAAATCATCAATTGCGGTAAAAAGTGGATTCTGTTTGACATCAGGAAACGTTCCGGAAAGTGGTTGGACGCCGACGAACCCCCTAGGCATTTTTCATGTGGTGGTCGGCGGCTGGTGTGCTTCAATACAACTTTTGGCACCATGCCAAACGACCAGAGAAGATTCCTACAGTAAGGACCAGTACGTCTAGTTGCTTGTTCATCGTTTGATCCTTCCCATATAAGTCTGGTAGCAATTTACGAACACCGGAGGGATGGATGACCCGGTTGGCTTTGGCGGAATCCGAGCTAAGAGCCTCCGTTTCGAGGTGCAAGCGACACTGAGCGCCTCCTTCGTGTCGATACCTTGCATCAGAAAACCCAATATTCCGCTTTTTCCCAATAGCAGTATTTGTGGTCATTTACACACAATTGCCTATCTCTTGTAGAAGTTAGGAAATGAATTTTTACTACTTCCCGAATTTTTTCTCAGAGAATTTTTTCTATCTTCTAATTTTTACCTATTTTCTATTTTCTATTTTCTGTCTACAGTGCTCATTGGTACTACTAAGCTGCCTACCTTGTGATGCAGTCTTTTTAGTAAATAAGTAAATAAACAACGACGTAAATATATTAATAAATAACCCTAATTATGTGATTCAACTAAGGCGGAAATCGTATTTGATCAGTGTTGGACGTTGTCAAAGACAAAGGAGGAAGGACGGCTTTAATAAATCTTTCTTGGGATGCGCCACGCATTGTACTTCTAGGGGATGTTATGGAGGCAATTTGAGTCCGTATATGACTTATGCAATGACTTGCGGTGCGAGTGCTTTATCTTTCCTAGAGAAGATCGGTAGATAGATTGGGCGGGAAATCCGAACCATGAGTCTGTGTCGGGCAGGCTCAAGCGGGGGCTGCGATTTCTGCCAAAAATTTACGACCCCTCGAGAAAACTGATGGATTTCAATGTTACATTGTCTCTTGTGTCTTCTCGTCACCAAAGTAATGGCTAGGTCAATTGAGCCTACAGGGAAATTGTAGGACAAGGCTGGTCAAGTACCGCAGATCAAGGTGATATTAGAAATATTTCCGAAGATATGTGAAAGAAGTCTTAATTTACCAAAGAAAAGCAAGGGAAAGCGTTCTTTATTAAGGTGTTTTCACAGAGCATAAAAAATGGAGTCCTACTGAAGGAAAAAAACCTGGAGGAGTAGGACGAAATGGAAAGGAGGATAAAACGGGGCAGTCGGAGGGGCCGGTTGTCGCATGCACCTGATAGCAGGTTCTTGGTCCGGATTTACTGCTCAGACCAACCAAGCCTTCCATCCCCCGGAGTAGGTAAATTGGTGACTTGTCTGGAAAGGAGAAAGCACTGACTTGCTCATTGACAGACCGCCGCAAGTCATTGTATAGGACAAATACGCGTTCAAATCGCCTTCCCGACATCTCGTAGAAGTGCTAGATCATCCAGTAAGTAATGTCGTTGTTTGTGCATTACTATATTTGCTTATTATTTGTCGACTAATTTGTGTATCTCGAAGGTGTACCCAAGTGATTCTAATGTAAATGAGGCTTGCTTTTCAAAACAATTATTTATTGAATTTTTTGTTTCCAATTTCACGTGAAATGGCCAGCCAAATCTAAGAGGAACATATCCGACATTGTACGCTTTTCCAGTTTAGCAAACCTAGTAACGCAATCACTACCAAAACTATGTGTATGCGATGTATACCCAGGTAAACTGGACGTTCGCAAATGCCAAAGATGGTTTTCCAAGTTCTGATCCAGAAATTTTGATTTCTCCGCTTCTCTCGATCAGGACGACCTGCACCTCGTCAGACAGCAGAGGAACTATCGAGTACCCTCAGCCAACCTAAGTCTACCATCCATTTCCATCTACGCCAAATTGCCAGAGTATGCAGAGCGGGTGTTTGGGTACCTTATAATCTGAACTGAGCCAACCGATCGACGACTTGCAATGCATTGCTTCAGTAACACCGTACAGCCCGTTTTTGATCGCCTGATTGCAGCAGACAATCAATGGGTTTTGCATGATAATCCAAAGCGCAAAATGCAATGGTTGTCTCCAAACGATTCACCAAGAAGTGCTGCGAAGCCGACCCCAAAAAGGCGCTTCTGTGTGTGCTTTTGGAATATCCGTGGAATTGCTCGTTTTGAAGTGCTTAAACCTGGACATTCTGTTAACGCAGATCTTTGTAAACTAGATCGAGTGAACCAAGCTTAGGTGAAAAATTATTCAGCGATCGTCAACAGAAAACGCGTTCTGCAACCTGGCAATCCAAGACTTTCAAAACAGACACTCACTAGAAAAAATTAATGAATCTGGGTGGAGATTCTACCTCACCCATGTTCTCGGCCGGTCTCGCACATTTAGATTACCACTTATTCCTATCCCTACAACATTTGTTTAGTGGCATTTTTCAATTGTGAGAATGTTGAAAATGCTATGTCAACAGATTTCCCTGAAAAACCACAACATTTTTGTCGTTTCTGTATTGAAACATCCTCACTTGATGGATAAAGGTTGTTGATAATGGCGGTGATTACATCATTGGTTGAAAATAAAGTTTGGATAAAAACTTGTTCAGTTGAAGTAAACGTCGAAAACACGACATCACTTATTGGATGGCCTAATAGAAAGTGTGGCGCATCAAAAACGGCGTTAATCAATCCCAAGAGGGATTGATTAACGCCGTTTTTGAATCTTCATATTTCAGAAAGACGTAATAAAATCAGACTTCCAGATATTGACAACTCTTTTGCCCTTAAAATCTGTTGTAGAAGCCTACTCCAGTTTCCTCGACCTTATTTCCTCCTCTGCTCAGAACATGCTGATGTCGCGACTACGGCGGTGGAAGAAAACGCCGCTATGACTGCGGGTCGAGGCGGCGATTTGGCGGACCTTTTGTGCTGCGACATCCATACATTCATCATAGATTCAATCAGTTTCTCGAAGAATATAAAGGATAAGGATAAAGGACGGCGTTACTCAATCCCTTCTGGGATGCGCCAGCGCATTCTACTTCTACTGGATGTCGTGGAGGCGAGTTGAATGCGTATTTGGCCCTACAATGACTTGCGGTGGCGAGACGATGAACAAGTCAGCGCTTTATCCTTCCCAGACATGTCTGGTACCAATTCACCGACCCCAGAAGGATGGAAGGCTTGGTTGGTCTGGGCGGGAAATCCGAACTAGGAACCTGGTATCGGGTGCAGGCGACAGCCGGCGCCTCTTACGACTGCGCTCCACGCGCCCGCTCAACTCGCCTCCACGACATATCGAAGAAGATAATTGAAGCCAGTATCGTAGGGTATGAATTGCGGCGTCGGGGCTTGAATTTATCTTTTTTTCCATCGTTTGTGTAAATAACTAAACCCACTGCATTTTCAGTTGCCGAACAACTCATGCGATAGCGAATCGTTCGTTTGAGTGGTCTTCTAGTAGCAACTGGCCATCACCGTCTTTGATGGAAGCAGAGTGGTGTTCTTTACCATTGAGGAAAGGAAAAGCTCGCCTGGAAGCTACCCTCATCGTATTTATAATGCTACCTTCATTACCCTTCATTAGTCTGTTTATGGCTTTGGTTGTCAGATTGAATGTATGTGGAGCAAAGTTGCCAGTAAGTTGCGCAGAATTCAACGACTGCCGCTTTTTCTAATTTTTGTTGTCATTCGAAGGCTCACGAAAACTACGAAAATGTTGAGGCGTCATCGTTATTTCACGAGAAAGAGTTGAAGGAACCAAACGTTTACGAGATGCAAGCTGTGGAGAAGAAATTGGAATCGATTCCAGGAATACGAATCGATGGAGGTAGATAGTCTGGGTACTGTTTCAGTTGCTGTAACCTGTAATTAACTGCACGATTCAGCGAAAACAATGAAAGAACCTTGCTTGCGGGAACATGAAGTTGGTGCTCCTTTGCTAATAACGTGAGTTTCTAACGCTGTTGTTGTGACCATTTGGACCGTTGTAATTTAGTCAATGTTGTATACTCGTGTTCTTTGTCAACAAACACAACCCAACAATGAGATATATTTATTTATTTATTTATTGTACGTGGTAATCCACGCAAAAAACACCAAAAAGCAACACAAAACACAGTGAATATAAGCAGAAAATAGGAGGATGTAATTAGTACAACAACATAATCGATCAACCCACTGCTAAGGAACTTCCTGCAGATACCTGTCAATGACGATTTTGCATTATCATAAACAATTTGCTAACTTATTCTTATTAAAGAGTTTCAGGAATTCATTGCCAGCTCGATTTGTGAAGAAACAAGATCTTATATTGCTACTAGCTCTGAGAACTAGGATCTTCCATTGTCCACCTCTTTTGTTGGTATGATATAGTGAATAGAATTCGTTACGGGAAAGGCTCACCATGCCATTTATCATTTTATAAGTCGTTAGCAAATCGAACTTTCTGCGGAGACAAGCAAGAGTGCGTAAATTGAAGAATTTATTCCTTCCAGACGCCGAAGAAACGCTGTTATAGTCAGACGCATGCACTCTGATCCAGAGCTTTTTTGTGAAACTGTTTTGCACAGATCCGAATCCGGCGATTTCTCTCTTAGTAGTAGGACTATACACTGTAGTACGCTGCTTTAGCAGTGGCCTCACGTAGGCCTTATATGCGGATAATATATGTGCTATTGAAATAATTTTCAGGCACATAAATATATTGTGCACATCCCTTTCATCTCTCTTAACCGTAGATGCATAGTGCTGACTGAAAGGAAGTTTAAAGTCTGGAATAAAACCTAGGTGATGTAAAGAAGGCGTGCTATTGAGTTGCTGTTCATCAAGCCATGATTTTCTGTTGGATTGCTGTCCAAGATGAAGCACTTTGGTTTTTTAACCTGATAAGGGAAGCCCTACATCTCTGACCAATCCGCAGCAGCATCTTGCTCACTGGAGGGCAGCGTCGTCTTCCAGTGATCTTTCTGTATATTTTTTATGTCATGAGCAAATATTTTACATCATACTCATCAACCAGAGAGGGAATCATGGAAGTGAACGTGATAAGAAGAACTGGTGCCCGTACGCTGCCTTGGGAGACCCCACTGGTAACTGGAATGGTTTCGAAATGCGACACATTGATTCTAACCTGAAAGGATCTGGTTGGTAGATCAGTTTATTTAGTGGAACCTCATCAAAAACTTTCATAAAATGGAAATAAACTACTCTACGTTTATATTTTGATAAATCGCCTTTGTTCAATCATTTAACACTATCACCACTAAAGTTTCCGTTGACATACCTCTGCGAAAACCATGCTGGTTTTGGGTAGTCAGAGAATTTGACTCATTGACATTGAATAGCACCGCAGAAAGGCGAACGAAGGATGCAAATCGGAGAAGGAAGTCCAAGATGGAAAGCAGAAGCTGTGGTCAAGAGCTGGAGCCCGGGGCTTTGGGGCAAGCCGACCGTCCTCCAGCGCGTCGTCCGTCTCGAATCCCTCGTGCTCGAGTGCCTTCCCTCCGTCGCCTGTAATCAGAGCTTTCATCTAAGATGTGACTCATCTACATGACGATCCTATAATCGATTGGTTCAACTCAACATAAGGAAACTTATTAGCTTTTACACCTCCCCTAACCACAAATACGTCCATCCCCGGACGAGTTTAGACGTGAAGCAGCGGTATAGCAATAGATAGGATCGTCAGAAAGCGTAACGGAATGAAAAATACTGTGACAAAAGGAAACGTAAGAAAATAGAAGAAAGGCTTACCGAAGGAACAGATGTTGCTTAAGCAAAAACGTCTCTTAAGGATTCGGTACTGACGATCACTCGCGCCTCCTCGGCCCACTGTACCAGTCGTCCCCAGTTGGCGAGGCTACGCAGCGCCGAAGTGTGGCCGAGGATAAATTGTCCGTGACGGCACCTAGTGATAGCTACGTTCATCCTCTTTGGGTCATCAAGAAATTCGCCCGAGGCTGGGGAGACATCCGAGCGGGAGGTAAGGACGATGACAATGTCCATTTCCTTACCCTGCACAGAATCCACCGTGAAAAGGGTGATACCCTTGCATCGCGTACTGCGACAGGAGACGTTGTTGCTCTTTATAAAAGGTGATTACGTCCATCAACGCAGGCGAAATACCCGACGCAAGGAGCTCTCGAACGATGTCTTTGCAATACCACGCTTCGTCCCCGCTCCAATGCGAACCAGATGGGGAAGGTTGAAACGTTCCCCGGACGTCAACGAACACGAGGGGAATCACCGGATTCGGGAGTCGAAGTCGTGTAGTCAAAAGACGGCGTTCTGCGGCGGCGGCTCCACTGATTAGCACTCCATTATAGAACAGGTGGTTTGGTAGAACGTTTAGAGCAGGGTGGGCTCTGAATGTGGTGATCAGTGGGGCCTGAGGAATATTCCTGCTTAGAAGAATCTCCATAACAGCTTTGGCACCGAGCAGAGCGGGGCGGGATGATTGAGAACATCGGACATGTGGCTGTAGTTGATGAGCGTCGCCAATATAGATATGTCGCGCATGAGGGAAACGCGCTGCAATGGCGACGAAGGCCGGCTCCGGGATCTGTGAAGCCACGTCTTCGATTAAAACTGTGCAGCCAGATAGAAGTTCGTAAAAGGGGCCTCCTCGCGTGGTGGTGTTGAACAGCGAAGCGGTCGTCACGCAGATTATGGTCGGAAGGCGCACTCGTAGCATATCTTTAACGGCCTCTTTGGTAGCCTCAGAGTTTCCTCGTTCTGTAATTCTATATTCTTCCGGCTCCTCTTCAGAAAGGTGTAGGGAAGCGTCAGGATTGAACAGCTCGCCCATTGATGTAGGATTGGCAGCAATCAACATCTTCCTCTTCCATTTTGTCTCCATAGTCTTCGGTCAGTGGCCGTAAAATAATGCGCAGATCCACCGGTGTGGTAGGTGCTCCGTCTA
This sequence comes from Heligmosomoides polygyrus bakeri, assembly GCA_947359475.1. NCBI lineage: Eukaryota > Metazoa > Nematoda > Chromadorea > Rhabditida > Heligmosomidae > Heligmosomoides > Heligmosomoides polygyrus. Next base: position 16,711 of record CANAIB010000020.1, read on the forward strand.
CGAGGGCGGAGTCAGCGACGAAGCGATGAAGCGGTAGGTGGCGGAACTCAGTGAGCCTCAGAAGGGTGTCTCTAATTTGGGCATAAGCTATGTTGGTGGTGGTGGTCACGATTACTAGCTGGCGACTGTGCGCAAAGGTGGCGGCGATGAAGGCGCCAATGACGGTTTTCCCTGATCCGTATGCAGCTTGTATAGCCAGAATGGGGTGGTCGTGGAATCCCATCTGAACTGCAAGTCGTTGATCATTGCGAAGATGTAGTCGAACTCCATCAAGGCGGAGCGACATAGGTGACCTATGGACGGGTTCCGCAACGGATGAAGTCTGAGGGAGGCAAGGTGTCCCGTATATCCAATCCAAAACAGTGTTGGCGTTACAGTAGCTCGAAACATGGAGATCGGCAAAAAGAAGCTCTCCTGCGAGAAGTTTAAAGACTGGGCCTGTTCTTGTGACTGTACTGTCCAATGTAACGCAGATTGCTACTATTCGTACTCCGTTGTGTACTCGAGAGAACCTGGTAACAGCGCGTACTAACGAGTTGTGTGCTGCAGGGGTCGAGTGTAGGTCCACCTAAGGGTCTTGTTCTCATAAAAGTCGGAGCGGCCAACGAGAACGCGGGAGACGGTGTAGGAGTCAGCCACCCACATTTGAGCTAGACGGTGTCGCGACCATCCGCTTTCTGCCGGCATCCGTAACATTTGGATCTGGAGTCGAAGAGGATATGCATCCATACTCAGGATGACGACGTCGAGGTAATGCGTCCTTTTGTCATCGGACTGAAAGTTAGCGGCTGCTAGGGCGGCGCATGCGACGTTGAAGAGCTTCCCCATGCGTCTACGGGCGGTTCTTGGGTGACGGCTATTGTTGGAAAACGATGAGGTCTTGTCTCTGATCCACTCCTCATCCTCGGTGGACATCCTCGAAGCGGATAGTGGCAGTATGCCCTTGGCTCGGTGGGCAGGCAGGATGTTGCGGACGGCGTTTACTAGGAACCACTGCGATTTGCGAGATACTGGGGAGTGAGAAAAACGAATAGCGGTTGCGACGTTTGTACGCGCTTTCGCTCGCAGCAGGTCTTCCCCGCGGATTTCCGATAGGGGCAAGTTGCAGATAGAAGGTGGGATCTGAACGCAGTCCCGACTGCTTTCAAAAGCGGCGCGGATGTCGGCCACTCTACCGTCTCGTGACGAGTAGGCCAGCGAAAGGACGAATCCAAAGATGGTGCAAGGAGCCGATGCTGGCGGGAGGAAGGTGAATTCATGAACTCGAAAGAAGTACGGCTTTCCAGTATCCAGAATCGTAGAGCGTGGAGCTCGCGCCTAGTGTAGCATTGAATTCCGGTCGTGGCTACGCAGAACGGCTGGAGTGGGTCGTAGTGACAACACCCACACGAAGTCCTTGATGGATAGATAATTTCGGTCAAAACCTCTAGTGTTCCTTAAGGCGTTAATCGAGTCTTGCACCAACAGGATGCAAAGGAGCTCGCGATGGTCGGGGCCGGGGATAAAAAAAATCCTTCGCTTCTAAGAGAACTCCTTGTCCGTAGTTCCGTGCGACGACTTGGTAGAGGACAGGACGCACGCCATTGCGGGCCGGGGGAAGGGCACGTGATGGTGGGGGTTCCATGGACGATCTAGTGATTGAGCGGATGATGTCCGTGTCGTCGGCGGACCATTGATAGCTCAACAGCTGATCAAGCAGCTGTACGGCGTGCTGGCAAAAGGCGATAATGTCCTCGAGACGCATAAGTTCCATGATCGGTACGGGATTGGACTGCGAAGGCTCGCCTCGAACCTGGGAAGAGGGTTCGAACAAATCGGCTGCTGAGGTATCCAGATTTGGGGATGTCCTCTCCTCTGAGAGGTTCCGAAACCCCCGACGTGGAAAGACGTGACCACCCCACGGGTGAAGATGTGAGAATTCGTTACGGTAGTCGACTGGAGTAAGTTCGAGAAGAGGCGGCCTGTCCGGGTGCGGTTTTATGCCTATGGGGCGAACCGACGATGGTCCGTCTATGCGAGGACGCTGACTGGTGGATGAGGACGGCAATCCCGACGACGGCAGTGAGGAGGAGAGAAGCCTCCGAACCCGGTCCTTTGCAGGTCGCTGAACCATATCCTTGGAGAAGAAAGAGTCAAGAAGTGAGAAGAAAGGTATTGGGGGGGGGGCAAAAGTAATGAGACACCCCATGCCGTGTCCATATATCTCGTGGCTGGAGTCTGGTTTCGTGCTTATCTTATTTGTATGTTTGTATGCTACTTACTGAAGCCCATATGAGAAGTTACCACTTCCGCCCTTTCCAGAAGCATGCCAAAACCTCAGTCTGTTTCATGCCGAAACCCAAGTCTGACGATTCGACCTGTGTCGCGCAAATCTCGCCCAATTCCCAACCCCGAGCAGCCTGGGCTCAATATTCACGCAAGATGAGAAGTACGTCTTCTATTAGGTTGGAAAAAAAGTCTTTTCACACTTCGAAATTTTTTTTACCCTTCCCCTTGTAAACGCACTAGCCAATGTTGATTGCTGATTTGTAATCCTATCACACTTGTCTACCGTTCGCACACGGACACAGGTTAAGACTCTTCTTGTAATTCGTTATCCATCCAATCTTCCGGACTCAATGCCAGATCTACCTCATGGCCATTTTCAGCCCGGCATTCTTCATGAATTCATTAAAGAATCCACAGCACTTCAGGCAGCAGGCCAAATTAACCATATATATGGCATGGGATCTGCTACTCATCGCGCCTGTTACGGGTGGTTCGGAAAGTCTTTAAAGGGAGATTATTCACTGAGGGCAAAGCATGGTCAGGAAGGCCAACTGAATTGGACGACACAGAACTACTCCATCTTCTTCGTACCGATAGTAGGCAGACGACACGTCAGCTGGCAGAGAAGCTCGAAGTGTCTCATAGGATAGTAGGAATCCATCTGAAGAATCTTGGCTTTCATGGAAATTTGGAGCTTGGATTCCACATTCCCTGTCAGACACTCAGAAAGGTCGACGGCTCTCCATCGCTGCTTCTCTTCTGTCCAGATAAGGAAGAAAATCGTTTCTTCCGCGGATTGTGACAAGCGAAGAGTCCTGGGTTCTGTGTGCCAACTTCGACGAAAAGGCAATGGGTACAAAAGGGAGAGAGCCCTAAGTCTGATCTCAAGCCCAATGTTCACGAAGGGAAGATTCTCTTGAGTGTTTGGTGGGATATCAGAGAAGTGATTTATCGGCAAACTCTCAGAAGTGGAGAGACACTTACTGCTGTCACATACTGCGGCCAACTCCACAAAGTCGTCGCAACTCTCTAAGAAAACAGGCTGGAGAAGTCGAAGGTGATGATCCTGCATGACGATGCAAAACTACATGTTGCAAGACTCACAAGAGAAATAATAAGGGAGCTAGGCTGGGAGGTAATGCCACATCCACCGTATAGCCCTGACCTCGCCCCTACCCACTACCATTTCTTCCGTGCTCTCAAGCAAGAAATTGGAAAGAAATATTTTGAAGCAGATGAAGACCTCAAAAATTGGATTCAGCAATGGTTCGACTCCAGAACTGCGGTCTTTTAAGCGAGAGGAACTGGAAAATTACCCAGTCTTTGGAGAAGTGTAGCGGAACAAAATAGAGTTTATCTCAATTGATTTGACTTTGTAGTTGTGAAGTAATAAATCTTTGAATAAAATGAAAAGACTTTTTTTCCAACCTAATACATTAACCCTGCCAAGCAGCGAGTCTGGGTGAGGCTTGGTGACCTGTTAACGGCGAGATGTTCACGGCGAGAAGCACCTTTGGAGCTTTTGGGTCTGCGCCCATGGACCGGTTTACCGGAAGCTGTTTCCCAAGAGCACTACGATGAACTCCAAGGCCATGGTGAACGAAATAGAAGAGATGGGCCGGCGACTCGCTCTCATTCATTCGCAGCGCTTCAAGATGGTTCTCCTCTTCGACAACGCCCCACCCCATCGGGAACAAGTAACCATGGAGAAGCTTGGCCAGCTGGGCTACGTTCACATGCCCCACCCACCGTATTCGCCGGACATCTCTCCATGCGACTACCTCTACTTCTTGAGCCTACAGGACTTCCTGGTCGGAAGGGACACAAGAACCCAAGCAGACCTCGACAACCATATCGAGCAGTTGATCAGCATCTGGCCCAAGCAGTTGTGGAAGGATGGGATCAGGAAGTTGCCTGAGCGATGGCAGCAAGGTCATTGCCCTTAATGGCAAATACATTCCTCAGCATCGTTGAGTCGTAGTTGAGTTATAAAGAGATAAAGATTTTTTTCCAATTTGTCTCATTACTTTTGCCCCCCCCCCCCCCTAATAGAAGATACCGAGGAAAACTCCGTGAGAGCGCACGGACCAGGGGTCTACTGTCGATATCGAACTCGTGGAGTGCTCTTGTAGGTGGATCCATGCCTTGAGACAGTCGAGGATCGGAAGTCTGGGCACAAGCGTGTCTCTCTCCTGCAATGCGTAGATAGGGAAATGAAGAAAGGTGCGACATAAAACTAGTTTAGGATGCACTCCTCTCCACAGGGGGCAGAAGTTCGGAAGCACCTGTGGAAACCGGTGTTTCTTCTGAAATAGATACATAAAAAAGGAATTAGGCGATGTTGATTAAGTGTAAGACTTACCTTTACGTGGCTGATGGCCAGATTCGGAAGTAAGAGCATAAGCCGGTGCTGCAGCTTGACCCTGGTGGAGACCATGATTTGAGGAGGGAAACCTAGTCGTCTCCCTATGTGGGGTGCGATGGGAGTCAAAATGAGGGGCAGAAGCCGTGTCACTGCTCATGCCCTGTGTGTCGCCTTGGTTTGTGGAAGAGACATTCATTTCATACGGAAGCCGAATACTGTTGCCTAAGCGGACGAAGTTAAGTCAGAGAAAGTCGGAAAGCTGGAAAGTGGAAATGGCAACGCTCTCCTTGCTGTACTCACTGGAGTTGGAGCGGTGACTCCTAGGTAAGCGGCTGTTCAGGGTCGCTGCGGTGGAAGACGATGGAGGTGTCTTCTGGCGTCCAGGCGTTGTCCAAAGAGAACCATAATGTGAGTGGTGAACGGACTCACGCTCCCTTCCGCTCATATGAAATGAAAACGACGAGGTGGGCTAGAACGTCGATCTGAAATAGGGTAAGTAATATTGACGGCTAGAACAACTTCTATCTCGATGACGACTGCCGTCAAGATGGCTGCGTATTACGATTGTGGAACCTAGAATGGAAGGAACTCAAGAAAGATATCTGGGACCGGAGGGATAAGCCCACACCGTGTTGTGAACCTGTATGGGTTGCGTGCCGTGCTGATGTAGGTGACGACGATCTACACCAGGTTCAAAGAGGGAGCACAAGCCGCAACAGGAGGGTAGGTGCGGAGAGAAAGATGATCCAACTAGAACTCCATCTCGCAAGCCTCCTGTAAGCAAAAAGACGGAGTGGATGCCTTCCGAGTGTGTTCAAAGCTGTATACTGCGATGAAGAGTGGGCAGAGAAGCTACCGGCTACTGGTGTGAGGAGCATGCTAGAATGTGTGATGGCTGCTTGAAGACACGGAATTCCTAGCGCAGTGTGTTGATGCGCGGGATGATACGCGGTGCATATCGAAGCTGAGATAAGTTCTCGAGAGGGGAATTGTTATGAGAAGGGTCGACGGTGGCATTCCCGTGGCATGGTAATCTTGATGAAGCTCGGCACCGGCGCCATGTAACGTCGCTTATCGAAGAGTAACGCCAAGAAGCGTGAACTTCTGGAGAGGAGCACAACTGGGTTCTGAGCCTTTAGTGCCATCCTAAAAAAGAGGAAAATCCTATCGGTGCGCTTGAAGCTATAGGGCGTACATTGGCCCTGTGCGCGTGCTTGGAGCTATAGGGCATCTATCGGGCCCCCATGTCGACATGAACCACTTCTCGCCAGAAAGGGCGGTCAATTTCATGTCCGGTGTCATACGCCGACTACACATCCTCCACATGGGCATTGCTCATCCGATTTCACGAGAATCAGAAAAGCTGACAACAAGGTCCGGACCAAACTAACCAAACTGGCCGTAGCCAAAAGGAAAAGAAAAGGAAAAAGGGAACAAAAACAGATCCGAAATCGTTCGAGGAGTCAAGTCGACGGGAGGAACACGACAGAAAAGACAAGGGTGGACCTAATGGTGATGAGGAAGGAAAAGCTGTAAAAATATCCCCTAGCGAGGTTATCAGTGGCGAAGTCTGAGGACGGAACCTGAGGAAGAGGAAAGCCAAGGATTAGAAGTGTGAAGGAAAAAAAGGAAGACTTCTAGCGCTCTCTGAGCGGACCCAACTCGCTGCTACCACTGTAGGTTCCGCGCAAGAGGATAAACAGTATTTATTCGATATTAAGAGAAACACATTGAACAGCACCGCAGAAAGGCGAACAAAGGATGCAGATCGGAGAAGAAAGTCCAAGATGGAGAGCAGAAGCTGTAGTCGCAACCTTGAGCGCGAGGCGTTGGGTCGAGCCGACCGTCCTCCAGCGCGCCGTCCGTCTCGAGTCCCTCGTGCTCGAGTGCCTTCCCTCTGCCGCCTATAATCAGAACTTTCATCTAAGAAGTGACTCATCTACATGACGATCATATAATCGATTGCTTCAACCCAGCATAAGGAAACTTATTATCTCTCACAGGTATCGGCGTAACGAACGCATGCTTCCAACGAGCAGCATGCAGTAACACGCGGATTCTTTTTGTATCTCGAATCCTGTGTATTGACCTATGCAGTAACATGCGGATTCCTTCTTCACCTTGTATTCTATTATGCGTGCTTGCTTATGCAGTAACACGCGGATTCACTTCGCATCCTATAATGACTACTAGCTTATGCAGTAACATATGCCAGATGTACCCCAGGCGAAAGGCTTAAGGCCGAGCACGAAAAGAAAGCTTGTGGAAGAGCCTTGTGAAGCGCGATAGCGAGACCGTATTTGACGTTTGCCGTCGCCTACAGAGTATTGCCAAGCGAATAGCACTGGAACATTGCCTTGACTTCCAGCTGGGATGCAAGCTATACGAGCAACCTAACATAAAGCAGGCATTAAATATGTGCTCCAACGGGTAAGAGATAGTTGCGGCAATTTTCCGAATAAAATGTAGTCGTACTGCATCCGGAGTAACGGCAAAGGTTGCAAGTAGCGCATATAATGCATTGTAAATTTCTTCTTCCTGAAACCAAATTGTGCTACTCTGAATAGAGCTCACAGTATCGAAAGCATCACTATTCGAAGAAGACTCCGAAGAACACTTTTGATAGAGTTGCGCCTGCATAAAAGCTTTAGACTCATCAGTTACTGCAGATTGTCCAGCTAAATCTTTCAGGGTTGGAATTCGCTCAGGTCGTTTCAGCACCGAACTTGACAAGGTATAATGGGAACATTTTCTAGGTCTTTCAAGATTTTCCCTTTCAACATACTTATGGTATCTATTAAAAAGTCGATCAAACAACTTATCACTTAAAGCTTGAAAACTATTCAAATTGTTCACGATTGGATAAGTTTGATGATTCATCCACCTCTTTTTGTCTTTTTTCAAAAAGCCTTACCAAATTGGGTGGTAGGTTACCATAATATTAATAATATATAGGTTATAGGGAATAATATATGGGTTGCTTTTCTATAGGCACGAACTCTTCGATCAGTCATGTAAAATAGATAAGAACAGCTCATATTTGTCATCTACAGAAGGATATCCCTCAAGGAGCCTTCTCCAATCCAATGACAACAGAGACCTACAAATGGCGTCATAGCTAGCCGTATAAAATGATCTTCTCAGGTGGAAAGTGGGCTTATTTATGAAATATTGAATATGAAATACTTGAATGGTCACTAAATCCAATAGGTGGTAGGACGTCAATATTTTCAACAAGTTGCAAGGATTAGGTCTAATAAGTTGTCATAACGAGTTGGCTTCGGAACGTTTTGATGGAGGCTGCATGATGAGCAGATCTCCACAAAGAGTTTCGATGCCATGCTGACACTCGAGGGAGACGTTTGGACCGGTCAATTTTAGGTAAGCTGAAGTCGCCCATAATAGTACACTGTGATTTGCATGAACATAGATAGCTTATTGCCCTTATCAGTTGAATTGTGTTGCTAAGCCCTAGTTTATACTTGCGCCGCTGCTAGGCGCGGCACCACAATCGCCATAGATATCGATTTCTCGCGCCGCCCGGTAGATATCTATCCCGACCATGGTGCCGCGTCGCTCAGCGACGCTAGCATAAACTAGGGCTAATAGAAGCATTAGGCATCCTGTAGTTAGCAATAATTCTCAAAGCATTTTGGAGAAACTTCAAATCACAACAAACTAGTTTGAGGCCGTTCAACAGTGATTCACTCCTACGGTTTTCAAATGCAATAGGAAGCCTAATAAGCATAAGTACACCACCAGCTCTCTTATTAGTCTTGTGGCATCTTATATAAGAGTATTGGCAGTAAAATTCACCTGAAATTGGGCCAACGTCAAGGGATTCATTGAGCCGCGATTCTATAAAAACAACTACAATATCGGCCTTTTGGTCATTGGGCGGAAAAAGCGAAAAAAAAACCGCCTTTTCCGCCGCTTTTCTGTAGCGCTCTTCAAATTGAGCGCATTATAAATTGAAACGCATATTCGTGATCAGCACCGAGCTCTCTTCCCGATGAGCTGAAAAGCGCATAGCGAGCGCCTGAAATGTAGTTCAGTGACCTAATTTCTGCCTGATGCGACTGACCCCTTCCCTCGCGGTAGATAATTACACCCACAGCTCCTAAGTAGCTAATGAAGCAAGAGATTCGGCCTATTAAAGCCTATTTTCTACTTTATTTGTAGTAATACATAGTTCTCTGGATTCCCTTGCACTTCACGATCACGATTATGTGCTTTTTTGATGGATCCCATAACTTAAGTGCTATTATTTTCAGAAAATGTTTCCACTTTGGAGGACTCTAATTTCGGCATGTCAATCTTGTGTGTGCTTATACTCGTTTGTCCCGTTGAAGGCAAGAGTGGAAGTCAAGCTGCGAAAATGGAACCTTTGGGGTTGAAATCGCTAGTAATTACACCCTGTCAAAATTGGCCACATCACACTTCTTTGCAGTTTGCCGCACGCTTTTTGCGCGATTAAAATGGACACAAAATAGTTTCTTTGAAGAAAGAAACACAGATATTTGGAGGCCTATGAAAACACCTTATAGTCCTCAATAGGTGAGATTTCGACTAGGATGGAAGGTATTTTGGTCATGTAGTTACGAAACAAACTCGCCCCAAATGCTAACTGAGCGTAATTTAAAAAAATGTTCAAAAACGGAAAAATAGTTATGAGAGCATCCCCAGTTAATTCTGACTTGAAGGGTGGGTGCTGGTCTACAACTAGTCAGGTGATAATTAGTCCACCATTCAAGAAGGGTTGCCATTCACAAGTGCCACCCGTAACTACAAGCTTTGTGACTAAGGCAGTTTCAGCGGTGATGCTCGTCTTTGCGAAAGGATCCAGCAGGAGTTTGTTGATGACGGCGACGTGGGTTTTACCTGGGATTCGTTTCACTATTTCGTGTGGTTTATAAACGTGGCATTCAAGAATTCATCGAGCGCAAGCAGTTCGAATGAGCATCACGACTGCATAGAAGAAACGACAGTTAATGTAAATCTGTTGGACGTTGTGAAACAGCTAAGGAGTGATCTCAGCTTTCAGCAATGTGAGTTTTTCATGTTTCTATCTCCTATCTCGTAACGTTACATTTCTCCAATGAAAAATATGTTCATTAATATTAAAGAACTTTGGAAGATGATGTTGTAGATCAGTGCTATTTACAAGGCCTTTAACTCCCCACTAATCCTTGAACAATCCCCGTCTACACAACATGAAAGAGGTTGCAGTAGGTGATTTACAAGGGTGGAAATCAAATTTGGTAAATACATCTGCTCTGTGAGTTCTTTCCGACTAAATTTACTTTGTAGACTACCGCTAATATGTGGCTGATGTATTTGTTAATCAGCAGAGCTAAACCTAAGTCCGCAGCAGAGGTAAACATTAAATTCTGGTCATCAAATTTCCTCAACGTTTTTTTTCTCCCAAAAAGTTTTCATTAAATACTATATATACTACTAAAGTACTAACCAGGGGGGGGGTCTCAGGCGTGCGTTTGAACGGCAAAAATGAATACCACTACGAGGATCTCCACCCTTCAAATATTAGAAAAGTACATTTTATTTTTGCAGTGTCCTTGAACCCAAGGCGAAGCGGCCTGAAAGTTTACTATAGGGTTATACCGTTAGCTCATGCACACTTATTACGTGCCACTTTATTAGTGATCTGAGAGAGAAAGTGAAAGGCTGCAAACGGATCGGCTGCTCAGGTGTGGGTGACGTTGCATCTTACTAGGGAAGGGGTTCGACCTCCCATGGATTTTCAAGTGGAGACCAGGATCACTAGAAAGAGCTCGGAACGCTGATTACGAATATGGATGTCAAATTTGCAAAATGGAACTCCTGAGTGAGTTGTGACCTGTCGAAATTCAGCGGGTTGACTGTGGGCTGGCCGCGCGAAAGAGCTGGCGCGAGAGTTATGAGGGATGGGGCTCAGTAGGAGTTGACATCAGCCTGCGGCGGTGGCGCAGGGTTAGTGCTCCGGTTCGTCGGGTGTGAAGTCGCTGGTTCGGTTTCCATGGCTGCCGTTTTCTTTTGCACATCATGATTTATCTTCGAAATGACGATTTATTCTTATTTGACTTTATTTTGCTTTTACTGATGTTTATTTACTATTTTGCACAAATGGGGTACAGACTTTAAATTGAACAGCTAGAGGTGTTTTTAAGAACTTCAGCATTTATGAAACTAGGCAAAAAATGTGTGAAGCAGACATGTTCTTCACACACATCACATCTCATACGTGCACCTTCTCTATAACCGCCATCAAAGCAGTTAATTGTGCAAAAATCAAACAAACTCACCAGGAGCGACAAACACACATGGGCGTTGCCATACATTCCCCTATGTGCTCCCAAATGAATGCTCAATAAGAGCCTTTCATCAGTTGTTCTCCCTATATACGGCAGTTACAAGCAAAGGGCCTGAAGCGTATGTCTGAACGGGGAAAGCAAATCATATTAGAGGAATCTCCACCCCTCAAGTAGTATATAAATGTGTTTCTCTTTTGGCAAGCCGTTAAACCCAAAGAGTATGGGTTCTTGAAGTTACGTGGAATCGGCGGTGCGGTGCCCTGATGAGCGCTGGTGGGTCTCTTATAAGCCCCAAATGCCACTGCTGGCAAACGGATCGTGGATGGTAGCACCGTTTATTGCAACGTAGGTGAGTGGTTCGGTTTTGTGCACTGTCGTGTTTTTGCATTTCAACTGATTGGTTGAGATTTGAGGGGTTTTGACGCCTACATAATTTTCAAGCGTTTTCTATACATTTTCCAACTGTATGCTGTGGGAAGTAACTGTGTTGCGGCTTGTTTATTACTGACCGTTTTTTAGTCAAATGGCAATGAGGAGTGTATTCGACATAATGATGCATGACCTTTCAACACCAGTATTAACAGGCACAGAGTTCATGAAGCAGAAGGGCTGGTCACATTACGGACAGCATTCTAGACTCTCTTGTTGAGTGACGACTCAAACTATGCTCTCCTTCTTGGAGCATCTCTTCGTCCCACAGATGCCTGATAGCTGTACTCTTATTCTGTACTCATGGGCCTTATTCTCGAATCATGTGGCGATTCAAGCTACTATGCCCTGAGGAAAGACAATGAGTGATCGGACTATGCCTTCGGCTGCAACCGGGTCACCGGGTAGATGTCTGAGTTTCTGACGTGGGTTTCTTCAGTTACATGAAGTCGCTTAGGAAGCGATTACACTCTCACGTCATTGTACACGATCTTCATTGATCTGCAAAAAAAAGCAGAAAATCCTGGAGGTTAGTGTTGAAGTTACGAGTACGTGAAGGAGAATAGCTCTGGGATCTATCCTAGTCCGGGGGGCCACATATCTAAAAATTATCTAACAAATCGACATGGGACTTACCGAGCGGCTCCTGAAGGGCTCGAGAGGACCTAAAAGGAATCAAAAACCAAGGAGCGAACAAAAAAAAAATAAACCGCCGCGGTTCTTACAACCGTCTCGGCGGGCGAAGAGTAAGGCAATGGAGGCCTGCCGCGTACTGACCACCGCCTGACATGTTGTAACCAGGATCTAACATAGTGAGGAGGGCGCATAAGGACGCATGCCACGTGCTGACCGCCGCCTGACATGTTATAACCAGGATCCAACATGGTGAGGAGGGCACACAAATTTGCCGGCTTACAACCGCAACAAATGTAATTTTTCGTCTTTTTCTTGGTGAGTTTTTCTTGTTTAGGGTCCTGTATTATCCTGTAGGAGTAGCTCGGTAAGTCTCAAGTGAATTTGTTACATATAATACTTTTTAGTTATGTGCCCCCCCCGGACTAGGATAGATCCTAGCTCTGTTATAATGACACTGAAGGTTGTGTCACAGGTGTGCCGAGTCCTGTGCTGTGCGATTGCTCGCATTGAAAAGCTGGTTTCTAATGTCTTTTTTAAAGGTGGCCGTACGACGTCACATCATGGTTTCTTTGGAAGTCCGAGCAGGATTCTTTGGTCCATGGTCCATACCGTATCCAGACCTTCTTCATGCTCTCCGTGCATGTGCATTACTGGTGTTGAACGTTCATACATCATTATGTTGAATACCTTTCTCATTGCCTTTTAATTAAAAACTGGTCAGTAACAAAACAAGTCGCAACAAAGTTACTCTCCACAGCATACAGTTGGAAAATGCGCAGAAAACGCCCGAAAATTGTGTAGACGTCAGGGCTCCTCAAATCTTAGCCAGTCAGTTGAAATGCAAAATTACCACAACGCCCGAAAACTGACCCGCCGACGCTTTGCAGGAAAATCTGTCAGTGATATGTTTCCTCCACTTACCAGGGAATACCGTCAGCTTCCCATGAAACTTCGAATTGAGACCTATATCACGTGAAAGAGCTCGAGACGCTGATCACAGATATGTAGATCAAATTTGCTAAATGAGTCTCCTAAGCGAGTTGTGGCCGGCGGAAGCCGCGATATCTTCCGTATGTTAGGCCCGTTCAATCAGCGTTGTTCGCGGTATTGCGTAATCAGCAGTTCGGTTGTCAGTGCTGACAGCAGCGGCGGCGGCGCAGTGGTAAAGTGCTCGCTCCACAGAATTGAGTTCATTGGCTCGATTCCCGTGTCTGGCGGTTTTTTTTTTGCGTTTTGTGTTCGACGAGGACCTATAATCTCATTTTTAGCACATTTTTGGGCACTATGGTAGTTGGAGGGGGATCACCATAGCATTATTCCACCCCCTCCCTCCCCCTACTGGTTCCCGCTTGCTGGTTCCGCCTCCAGTTCCCTCCCCTCTTTAACACCCATTAGTGGTCCGCTCTTCATTGATCACCCATCGGTGACACCGCTTCTGGACCCAGACACCCATTGTGTAACATCGGTGACACTTCTTCCAATCCATACAGGTTAACCAGTTCTCAACAAAAGATGCATTAGTGTACAGCTAAACATCAGCGAATTATATGTGCATCACATAATGAGTAGACAGAAGAGAACTAGTTATAAAAGCCAGCAAAACCCTTCTGTATCCAGACGCCTATTCTGCAACATCGGTGGCCCGTCTTCTGACCCGGACGCCCATTACTCGACGTCTATGAAAGGCCAGATGGACGTCGAAATAGCGGATGCACAGACACAACCGCCTACTCTTTTGTATATAGTAGAATATCCGCGTTTTGTCTGCTTCCGAATTGGGCAAGGGAGGGAACTCCAAGATATAGGCAATTTTAGCACGGGTGCGTCACTTGAGCCACACCCTGGAGCCCCTTCCCCCGCCTAAATCTGTGCTCTCCTCCGATTCAGCGCAGTAGAAAACAGATTTAGGCGGGGGAAGGGACTCCAGGGTGTGGCTCACCTCCCTGCCGCGGCGTGCTATGGTGACCCCCCAACTACCATAGCGTCCAAAAATGTGCTAAAAATGAGATTATAGGTCCTCGTCCAACATAGGTCACAAAATGCAAAAAAGAGCGTCAGAGGCGGGAACCGAACCAATGAACCCAATCCTGTGGAGCGAGCATTCTACCACTGCGCCGCCGCCGCTGCTGTCAGCACTGACAACCGAACCGCTGATTACGCAGTACCGCCCCCAACGCTGATTGAACGCGCCCAACATACGGAAGACATCGCGGCTTCCGCCGGCTGCAACTTACTCAGGAGATCCATTTAGCAAATTTGGTCTACATATCTGTGCGTCTCGAGGTCTTTCACGTGATATAGGTCTCAATCCGAAGTTCCATGGGAGGCTGACGGCATTCCCTGGTTAGCTTCTCTCCCTGCACCTACCGCAAAGTCCTAGGTCGAAATTTCAAAAAGGAATGTCATCATATTCTTGAACACTACCCCAGATACCTCCCCCAGGCAAATTTTGGGTGAAAATCTTTTTCAACCTCTGTTCGACCTCTGGGAGCCTATAATATATGCCTACGAAAGGTTGAGAAAGTGATATATACCAAACAGGGATTGAACACAAAAATTGCAAGAATTTGACAAGACACTGGAGTCGTACACCTGGCCTAACCCTGGAAGCAATCGCAAATCGTAAATTTACTGCAACTAAATTTCCAGAGGTTTTTTTCTGTAGAGGTAAGCAACGATCATACAATATTCATTTATCGTGTTATTTTCCGCTTAAATTGCACACTCTTCGAGTGAAACGAGGCACACTTAGAACGGCTTTTAGTGTCAAACTGGAGATGTTTTTAAAAAGTCAAGGCAAATTGTAGATTTAAGGACATTACCTTAGACCTTAAATCAACATTAGCATAAACAGCCGCTTACACATGGCGTACGGGCCAAAAGCTAACACGAAATGGCACAGAATTACACACCTAGCTGGCCTTTGGCTTGCGTGAAATATTTTGATTGAGCAGAAACAAGCACAAGTCACTGTCAAATTTTAAAACTAAAATCATGTCACTGCTGACTAAATCTACGACCACAGATAATCATATCGCACACTTGGCAAGCGCATGACGCGTTGTGCCGCATTCTTAAGATGTATCCAGCTCGATTTCACAGAAGAGTTTTGATTTTGAAGGTGCCTGATTTGAACGGAGACCAATTGGTGTTGAGAAGAGCGCAGTTTGAATTGAAAGGCGATCAGTTCAACTTGTAACAAGTCCTTTTTAAACGTATAGTGTCAAATTGGTATACAGCTGCAATGAGGTACCTAAGGTCCACTGCTCAACAAGACGGTGGCTTACAATAATCGCTATGCGATACCTGCTTTGAGAACCTCTGTCAATCGTCAACTTTTACAAGAAAGGCGTTTCTCAACTTAAAAAGAATTTACAATTTCTCAAACGAAGGAGCGTCGTTCGGCAAAAACAGCCAATTGTTCATGACCTACAATACCGGACGCGTCTTTTGAATAGACGCCGCAAAAACCGCGATTTTGCGGTTTTTGCGTGTTTCTGATAAAACTCGCCTAAAAGTCACCCGTTTGAAAACCATGGGCATATTTGAGCTCAGGAGCTTGAGATCTATCGTTTGGTATACATATTTCACATGGAGCCGTGAAAATGTCCCAAACTGATAACTTGCGCTCCAATGCGAAGGGCGGTCGCGGACGAGTAGTCGGTCGCAAGCCGTCGAAAACCGTTGCGTGCTTACAATTCCTCTAGTTTTAAGATTTTTGAGAAACGTTTGATACCGTTCGATTCATCTCCTAGAGATCTACACAAACATCTATACAGCTTCGCCAGACCACCGCTGTTTCGCAGTGGGTGGTCAAAAATGACTGGAGCAGACTTCTGCGATTGGAGGCGCTTATATTCCAGGACTTGCATGTTCTCGGAGTATCTCAAGCATGGCGTGAAGTGTTCTGTCATGCAAGGAATCCTCTGAGAGTGCGCCGTGCACAATGCATATAGGATCGAACCCACAATCGAGTGGGCGGCGCGACAGCTTGTAGAGTGAGCGTTTGGGTAGTTTTACAGAAATTCCCAGCCGCCCTACTCAGGAATTGCTGTACTCTGTCCCTGCAAGACGATGGAGTGAGTGCGCTGTGCACACTGTAATCTCAAGCATGGCGTTAAGTGTACTGTCATACCAGTAATCCTCTGAGAGTTCGCCGTGCACAATGCATATGGGATCGAAGGTATCAATCGAGGGGGACAGCTTATAGAGTGAGCATTTAGGGAGTTTTATGAGAAATTCTGAGCCGCTACTCAGAAATCGCTGTACTCTCCCCCGGCAAAACTTTGAAGTGCGCTGTGCACAACGTATATAAGGTCGAACATACCAATCGACCTGGCGAGACAGCTCGCAAATTGCCCCGCGGGCGTGTTGTGAGCGCAATAACTCTATCAAGTTTGATTATTTCCTGCTGCAACTTGTGGATTTTGTAAGTAGTAGAAGGCTCAATAGGTGCGCTGAAACAAAGCAACGTAGCTTATGACTGGACAAAGTTACAGCGGTGAGAATATGCAGGTAAACCTTGTGTGACACGATTTTTTCCGATTTCACTCGACTACTGTGGGAAAACGCGATCGGCTAACGGCCTACGAATGCGTAGGCTAGCAAACCAGTTAAAGTACTTTACGTGAATTGCCCATAACTCGCCAGCTGCTTAACCTGTCTTAGTCGCCGCTGCCATTTTAGAGCTGCGGAGGGCAGCGGTGAAGTTTCTTCCGCCCTTACTCGAACACATTTGCGTTTTTGACACAAGAGATGGTACCCTTCTGTTCAGCTCGAAAAGCTCTATCGAACGGTATCAATCTCGGCCAATTCCGGGAAAATTGATTTTTTGACAATCTCCCTCGAGGACGAGGGCGCTCTTCGCCGAGCTTGTCCGGACGATGACGTAATTGAAATAGATATTTTCGGAATTGGTCAAATGTCCTCATCCAAGATCATCTAGCGGCTATTAGGTGCGCTGATTACGAATCCGACGTCCGTTTTTGAAATTTCCATCGACTTTGTTTATTGCGCTCTCTGCGCACTTATTCGCCCAGATTATAGTTCTTGCTGCTTGCAATAACACCATGCAATTGGCCACGAAAAGTTCTATCGAATGGTATCAAACTTGCTCTGGTTCAAAAATATCGATTTTCGATGACGTCATTGTCATTCATTGTACTTCTGCCGCGCATCCTCGCCTTTGATGCAAAATTGTCAAAAATCGATATTCTCAGATTTGGTCGAGATTGACACCATTCTATAGAGCTTCTCGAGCTGAGCAGAATGGTGTTCTTGGCAGTGTCGAAAAATTAAATGTAAAAATAAAAATAAAATTTAAATGTGTTTGAGTGAGGGCGGAAGAAACTTTAGCAGCTGACGAGCTATGGGCAATTCACCGCAAAGTACTTTAACTGGTTTGCTAGCCTACGCATTCGTAGGCCCTTAGCTGATCGCGTTTTCCCACAGTGGTCGACTGAAATCGGAAAAAATCGTGTCACACAGGGTTTGCCTGCATATTCTTACCGCTGTAACCTTGTCCAGTCATAAGCTACGTTGCTTTGTTTCAGCGCACCTTTTGAGCTTTCTACTGCTTACAAAATCCACAACTTGCAGTCGGAAATATTCAAACCTGGTAGAGTTAAGGCCCCCACATAGTTCTGCGGCAACGCCGCTCGCCGCTATGGTTAAGGGTAGGGCAGGGACGCCGCCGGCGGCGAGCTCTACGTCTCTGCCCTATGATTAAGTATAGGGCCGCGGCGCTGCCGCAGAACTCTGTGGGGCCTTTATTGCGCTCACAACACGCCCGCTGTGCAATTTGCGAGCTGTCGCGCCCAGTCGATTGGTAGGTTCGACCTTATATACGCTGTGCACAGCGCACTTCAAATTTTAGCCGGGACAGAGTACAGCAATTCCTGAGTAGCGGCTGAGAATTTCTCATGAAACTCCCTAAATGCTCACTCTACAAGCAGTCCCCCTCGATTGATAGGTTCGATCCCATATGCTTTGTGCACGGCGAACTCTCAGAGGATTACTGGTATGACAGTACACTTTACGCCATGCTTGAGATACTCCGAGAACATGGATTTCCTGGAATATAAGCTTCTCCAACCACAAAAAGTCTGCTCCAGTCATTTTTGACCACCCACTGCGAAAACCCGGTGGTCTGGCGAAATTGTGTAGATGCTTGTGTAGATCTCTAGGAGAGGAATCGAACGGTTTCAACCGTTTCTCAAAAAAAAAATCTCAAATTAAAGGAATTGTGAGCGCGCAACGGTTTTCGGCGGCCTGCGACCGACAACTCGTCCGCTACCGCCCTTAGCAATGGAGCGCAAGTTTTCAATTTCGGACATTTTCATGGCTCCATGTGAAATATGTAGATAACGATAGAGCTCGAGCTCCTGTGCACAAACATGGTTGGTTCTTCAAACGGGTGATTTTTAGGCGAGCTTTATCAGAAAGACGCAAAAACCGCAAAGTCGTGGTATTTGCGGTGTCTGTTCAAAAGACGCGTCCGGTACTGTAGGGTCGTTCGTAAGTTTTCTTCCACTTATACAGCTGTGAAAACACCAAAATATTGGGCTACCAATCATACTCTATAACGCGCTAAGCGATGAGTCATCCTATCAATCGGCGGCGCCGTAGAAATTAGCGGGGGAAAATCGGCGTGGAAAATGGGGGGGGGGAGAGAAATTACGACACGAAAATAACGAAAAATACCCAGACGTCTTCTCCCTGCCTGGGAACTTCGGCCCTGGGGCAATCGAGGTAGCTGAACACGAATCTGAAGTCCGTTTTTGAAATATCGATCGCTATCATTCGATATTGATGAAGTAACGGGGCGCGAAAGTAGCGGAAAATACCCAGACGTATTCTACGTCTAGGGGATTTAGAAAACGTGCGGAATACGTCGCATGACGTGCCTGGGACTCAAAGGACGTGCCAAATACGTCGCTCAACGTGTTTGGGGTTCAGGTAGTCGTGCAAAAGACGTCGTCCAATATGTATGGGGGTTCAGAATGTGTGCCGAAGACGTTGTCCGCTAAGTGTGGATCATTGAGGGGGATCAGTACCAGTAATGGGGGACCGTTTCACTAGAGGAGGACCAGTAGTGAGGAGCCAATAGATCGCATTATCGTACTATATACTCTGTAGTACTGCGAGCCTTTTGTACTCCTAGGTAGGGAAAAAAGCTGTAAAAGCTTGCCTGGTGTGATTGTCCTTAACTTAGTGCTACTGCAACATCGCACGAAGCGCGTAAGTGCGAGGCACGCCGATAGGCGTGACGGAGCACTTGTTCATTATTGCCTGCGCTCGCTTGTGATGCCCTCCGAAAGATGTGTAACTGTACCCCCTTTCCGCCACATTCTAAACGCATTGCATTGGGTGAATTCGATAATCTCAACCCCTCCACTGAAAAGGGATACCAAAATGGAGAAAAACGCTTTAACTACTTTCGTGAATTATGCCACAAGTTTTGCCTTTATCGTACGTTGTGTGTCTACAATACCGGCCTTTTGGTCATTGGGCGGAAAAAGCGAAAAAAACCGCCTTTTCCGCCGCTTTTCTGTAGCGCTCTTCAAATTGAGCGCATTGTAGATTGAAACACATATTCGTGATCAGCACCGAGCTCTCTTCCCGATGAGCTGAAAAGCGCATAGCGAGCGCCTGAAATGTAGTTCAGTGACCTAATTTCTGCCCGGCGCGGCTGACTCCTGTGCTCGCGGGAGATAATTACACCCACAGCTCCCAAGTGGCTAATGAAGGGAGAGATTCGGCCTTTTAAAGCCTAGTTTCTACATTATATACATAGTCACACATAGTTCTCTAGATTCCCCAGTATTCCACGATCACAATGATCTACTTTCTTAAAGGATCCGACAATTTAATTGTTGTTATTTTCAGAAAATGTCTCCGCTTTGAGGGACTCTAATTTCCGACATCAAGCTTATATGTGCTTATACTCGTTTGTTACGTTGGAAACGAGAGTGGAAATCAAGCTGCGAAGTTGGAACCTTTAGGGTTGAAATCGTTAGCAATTGTACGCTGCCAAAGTTGCCCATATGACACTTCTTCGTAGTTAGCCGTACACTTTTCGCGTCATTAAAGTGGGCACAAAACGGTTTCTTTGAAGAAAGAAACATAGGTATTTGGAGGCCTATGAAAACACCTTATAGTCTCCCATAGGTAGGATTTCGACTGGCCTGGAGGACATTTTAGCCATGCAGTTACAGAGCAAACTCACCTCAAGTGCTAACTGAGCGTCATTTTAAAAAATGTCCAGGAACTGAAAAATTGTCTACGAGACCATTTCCTAGTTAATTCTGACTCGAAGGGTAGCTCGATTTCAAATTTTCGTTCATTTTTACCGGTTTATCACGAGTCAAATGTACCATAGCCCTGGTCGGGACCCAGATTAGTTCCGGAGCCAGTCCACTCTCCTGCCTCTGTGACCCCTCGCGCCATCTGAGGACGCCGTAAATCGCTTAACTAGAGTTTTCACACTTCCGGTGCCGCGGCGCCATATTGATCCTTCCAAACGAGGGCGGGGTAGAATACGTGGCGTACATCAAGATAAGTTTTGACAACTGCGACCTCTCCCTTATACGCTTGTATTTTTCATTTCGCATTTACGCTTTAACATTGTTTAGATGCGTGGCGCATCCCAGAAAGACTTATAATTAATTAAAAGTTTATGTCGCAAAATAGAAAACATATAAAAAGGTCCGTTTCTATGAACTATAGTTGTCCTCCCAGCGATCAGCTTGAAGTGTCCGAAATGACTTAGAATGCCAGCGCCAGATGAAGCGTAATTTGCGTAGCAACGTCGCATTGCAGATTGCAGACGTTACGTGTAAGAAAAGTCCCACACTCTCGCGACGGTCAACTGTAAGGGCAACTATAGTTCACTTGGTGAAATTTCACCGGTAGATGAACTGGATTTCACCAGCAGCACAACAAGTGACAAGTGAGTACACTAAAGATTGGCTCAGTAGGGGACGCGGGAAAGAGCTGCTGCAGAAAGTGCAGCTGTGCCATAAACTGCTGAAGAAGAGCGGTTTTCGGTTGTTGAGGCTGAAGGGATCAGAGAGCTGCTGGAGTAACCCAGACTTGCCAAGGAGAACCTTTCGATAACACGGAGGACTTCTGATGCCTAGCGGCCTATAGCGGCCTATCTCTGGAATTAAGGTGGTTCATGCTGTCAAATAAAAATTATGCGCCGTCTGGCTTTGGTATAAAATTGGCACCAGTTCCAGCTTAAACCCAGGAATGACAGTTGCACCACTGAACAGAGACGATGGTGCTCACGGCTGACCCTTCCGAGTGTTTCATGGTCGGGTCCTTCCAAGCTCTTTCATAGTTGGCTGAAGGATAAGAATAAAGGATACTCAATCCCTCTTAAGATGCGCCACGCATTCCACTTCTAGGAGATGTCGTGGAAGCGATCTGAACGCTACATACTTGTTCATAGAATGACTTGCGGTAGCCAGCTGAGCGACAAGCGTTCTATCCTTCCTATGCAAGTCTGCTACAAATCACCGACTCGAGAGGGATAGAAGGTTTGATTGTCCTGGGCGCGATATCTAAACCAGGAACCTGAACTCGGGTGAGAGGCTAAGTTTATAATATTGTATAGCAACAAGAGGCAAGCGGATAAGCGAGCTCTGCTCTTGCACGAGGCCAAATGTTCCATAAGAGAAAAAGAGTTGCCATCACCAATACAAGACATCATCTACATAGAAGCATCTTCTTCTTAAGCGTCCGTTTCTCTTCGTAGCAGGGTCCGCTATTCTGGTGTCATGACGCCACCTATTCTTATCCAGCGCTAGATCAGGGTGGACACCAGCAACCTTCAAGCCCATATGTAACGTATCAGATCAGCGCTGCTTCGTACGCCTTCTAGACCGCTTTCCAATTACCTCGAACTTAAGGCCTATCTTGCAGGCGCTGTCTTCTTCTCCACGCAGAACGTGACCGCACCATCCCAAGCGAGCTTCGCACATTTACCTAGGACATCGTCGTCCAATAATGACCTATCACCTTCCGATTTTTTCCATGAGCATCTGAGAGAGGACTACAGCTGCAGAGTCGCAAGCATACTAACAAGCAAGAAGCAGGAAGAATGGTTCTGAGGATATGTTACAAAATTAATTATAAGGCTCAAGGCAAGGGATAAGCGTCTCCAACATGGTAACGCGATTTTTGATAGTTTTAATCAAACTATTGCCAATGCGTTAGCGCAGTCGGAGGAGGTGCCGGCTGACGCGTGCGCTCGAATCCAGGCCCTTGGTTCGGATTTACCGCTAGCTTCCCAATAGCTCGGGGTCGGTGAGTTGATACCAGATTTGTTTGGGAAGGATAAAGCGCTGACTTTTTCATCATCTGGCCTCCATAAGTCGTGGCCAAATACGCATTCGAATCGGCTCCCCAACGTCCCGTAGAAGTAGGATGTGTGGCGCATCGCAAAAGGAACTGAGTAACACCGTCCTTTATCTTTTTATCCCTTATTGCCAATGTAAGGTAGCGGCGGCGTGGAGTGTCATCTGGCACATTAGTCAAGAACGCCGACGTCAAATTACAAGGTGCTGATAGCCAAGCATATTGGGCATCATCCCTGAACTAGTACAACCCCAAGCCTAGGATTTATTAATTTACTTCTAAAGAAATAAATAATGGGTTAGAATGAGAATTCTGTCAGTTTCCGAGGCCTATATTGAAAAATTCATAACTCTACCCATGAAGCATCTTTTCACTTAAGCTATACTATTACGTTGGCTATTTCTCTGCCAATGCAAAATGTATCAATTGATTGCGCTTTCTAAGAAATTTGACCATTTATCCAGGACGTTTGAAATCGCCACAACAACCTGTAGAGAAAGTGGAACCGATCGGTTGAGTGCAGCTCTAGCGGCCATTAATTTTGCGCGGACGGACGAACAGGCAGAACAGCGGGCAGGGTAGTTCTTTTAACTGTACCAGGACATTGTGACACAAAAAATATGAGGGAAGCTGGGTTGTACAGGCGGGATCCGACTCATAAATCGATTCGATGGGTATGGGAGCCAAGGCTTCTTCCAACTAACGCCCTCAAGCAAAAACAGTAAATTAGAAAACATCGATTGAAAGCAACTTTAACGGCCATAAATTTTGCGCGGACAAACAGATAGACAGACAAACGGGCAAGCTGAATGGTTGAAAGCAACCACTAATTTTGCGCGGACGGACGAACAGACAGGCCAACGGCCGGGTTAGCTCTATTAGGGGGGGGGGGGGGGCAAAAGTAATGAGACACCCCATGCCGTGTCCATATATCTCGTGGCTGGAGTCTGGTTTCGTGCTTGTCGTATTTGTATGTTTGTATGCTACTTACTGAAGCCCATCTGAGAAGTTGCCACTTCCGCCCTTTCTGGAAGCATACCAAAACCCGACCCTGTCCCATGCCGAAACCCCAGTCTGACGAGTCGACCTGTGTCGCGCAAATCTCCCCCAATTCCCAACCCCGAGCAGCCTGGGCTTAATATTCACGCAAGATGAGAAATACACATCTTCTACCTTAACCCTGCCAAGCAGCGAGTCTGGGTGAGGCCTGGTGACCTGTTACCGACCTTCGTTCGGCGAGATGTTCACGGCGAGAAGCATCTTTGGAGCTGTCTGCGCCCATGGATCGGTTTACCGGAAGCTGTTTCCTAAGAGCACTACGATGAACTCCAAGGCCATGATGAACGAAATAGAAGAGAAGGCCGGCGACTCGCTCTTATTCTTTCACTTCAAGAAGGTTCTCCTCTTCGACAACGCCGCACCCCATCGGGAACAAGTAACCACGGATAAGCTTGGCCAGCTGGGCTACGTACACATGCCTCACCCACCGTATTCGCTGGACATCTCTCCATGCGACTACAACTACTTCTTGAGCCTACAGAACTTCCTGGTCGGAAGGGGCACAAGAACCCAAGCAGTCCTTGACAACCATATCGAGCAGTTGATCAACACCAGGCCCAAGCAGCTCTGGAAGGATGGGATCAGAAAGTTGGCTGAGCGATGGCAGCAAGGACCTTGCCCTTAATGGCAAATACATTCCTCAGCATCGTTGAGTTGTAGGTGAGTTATAGAGAGATAAAGATTTTTTATTGTTTTGTCTCATTACTTTTGCCCCCCCCCCCTAATATTACTTGTGGCAGGGCATTGTGACATAAAACTATGGAAATCAAAGTGAACGTGAAGAATAAAGTTGACGTAAAATTTGCACAAGGATCTCAAAAAGAATCGACTAATTCCAAAACTCAAAAATTCTAGGTACTTATCGGCTTTTAGACCCACTGGGAAGTGACACAGGCAAAGAAATGAAGATATTGCGGTTTGACTGGCTAGGGCCTAGGCGTTCTTTCCAATGGATCGGGCGAAAATTCGATTAGTACCTAACTTTGTATGATATAATATTTGTTCCGTGTCACTTATTGTTGCTATTAATCTAACATGATAATCTGGCAATATTATTTATTTTTGAGATTATATTCAAGCCGAAAAATAATACGACTACTAGTTAGACGGTGGTGCCTTACTAATCTGGAGCTGCATCGGAAGTTCTTTCTTTCAACGAGCTTCCCGATATGACGAAGTAGGTAAGGAACGAGAGCGCCGGCCATTATTCCATTTTTTCTTCTATAATTGCTGCGGCTCCTTTTGTCACAATTTTTTCATCACAAAGGTGCTATTGCGTGACATAAAGTTTTAATTAATTATAAGTCTTTCTGGGATGCGCCACGCATCTAAACAATGTTAAAGCGTAAATGCGAAATGAAAAATACAAGCGTATAAGGGAGAGGTCGCAGTTGTCAAAACTTATCTTGATGTACGCCACGTATTCTACCCCGCCCTCGTTTGGAAGGATCAATATGGCGCCGCGGCACCGGAAATGTGAAAACTCTAGTTAAGCGATTTACGGCGTCCTCAGATGGCGCGAGGGGTCACAGAGGCAGGAGAGTGGACTGGCTCCGGAACTAATCTGGGTCCCGACCAGGGCTATGGTACATTTGACTCGTGATAAACCGGTAAAAATGAACGAAAATTTGAAATCGAGCTACCCTTCGAGTCAGAATTAACTAGGAAATGGTCTCGTAGACAATTTTTCAGTTCCTGGACATTTTTTAAAATGACGCTCAGTTAGCACTTGAGGTGAGTTTGCTCTGTAACTGCATGGCTAAAATGTCCTCCAGGCCAGTCGAAATCCTACCTATGGGAGACTATAAGGTGTTTTCATAGGCCTCCAAATACCTATGTTTCTTTCTTCAAAGAAACCGTTTTGTGCCCACTTTAATGACGCGAAAAGTGTACGGCTAACTACGAAGAAGTGTCATATGGGCAACTTTGGCAGCGTACAATTGCTAACGATTTCAACCCTAAAGGTTCCAACTTCGCAGCTTGATTTCCACTCTCGTTTCCAACGTAACAAACGAGTATAAGCACATATAAGCTTGATGTCGGAAATTAGAGTCCCTCAAAGCGGAGACATTTTCTGAAAATAACAACACTTAAATTGTCGGATCCTTTAAGAAAGTAGATCATTGTGATCGTGGAATACTGGGGAATCTAGAGAACTATGTGTGACTATGTATATAATGTAGAAACTAGGCTTTAAAAGGCCGAATCTCTCCCTTCATTAGCCACTTGGGAGCTGTGGGTGTAATTATCTCCCGCGAGCACAGGGGTCAGCCGCGCCGGGCAGAAATTAGGTCACTGAACTACATTTCAGGCGCTCGCTATGCGCTTTTCAGCTCATCGGGAAGAGAGCTCGGTGCTGATCACAAATATGTGTTTCAATCTACAATGCGCTCAATTTGAAGAGCGTTACAGAAAAGCGGCGGAAAAGGCGTTTTTTTTTCGCTTTTTCCGCCCAATGACCAAAAGTTAAGGCCGGTATTGTATTTACTATGTACTATGACCGAATCCGATGTGGTAATCCGAACGGAACATTAGTGCTCCATTCTTTTCGAGTCTAGCTGTTACCGGCCCAGCTTCTAGTCATCGCTGATATTCCTTCATGATTGCGCGTCAGTTCTGAACACCAGGATTGGGATGAATATTTTTTAAAGCCACCACTGGTCGATACTTGATAATCGAATGGTCTTGCATGTCTTTCTGTGATTTGGAATGCAACGATCTTCGACGGTTGGAATGTGAGGTGTGCTGCTAGCATACGACTAGTTCTTCTGATCAGGAGTTATTATACTTTCTAACGATTTGTTCTCCTCGCTCCTCCGAAGTACGTCTAAAACTAAACGGCAAATCTTGCAGTGTTAGAGAATCGGAAAGGTAGCTTGATCGGAAACATTAGTCGAAGTTGATATCTCTCTACAAAAGGCGATGTTTTACACATGCCACCAATAGATCAAAGATCATATTTACGAAACTTTTCGATTTACGATTCCAAATGTCGTAAATCATAAATCGTAAAAAAAATTGGCGAAAATCGCCGTAATCGTAAATCGTCATTACGCACACCCCTGCTACTGAGCCACCTATCCGCTTGCAGTGTAGCCTTTCGCTACCTCTCTCCAATTAGCATGTGCCATATATGCACGTGTGCACTCGCTATATACTAAACCTTCAAGACACCCTACTCCTTGGGTTCAAGGAGTTTGCAAAAAATGGAGCCTACTTTTGAGATTCTCGCAGTGGTATTCATTTTCGACATACGCCTGACAAGGAGAGCCTCCGGAGTGGCGGTGAGCTTTTGCGATGCAATTTTTACAGGATTTAGGGTCCCGTGTGGGGAGTCCAAAACCATAGCTACTTTTTTCGGAATGCTCTTCTGTGGTCGAGAAGAAACCATATGGAGGCGTGAGTGCGAAGTTCAGGCGGAGTGGCGTTCTGCCCCCTCGCCCTTTAAACAGAGGCGTGGCAAATGTCTGCGTCTCCACTATGTCGTAAGGCAGCCACTGGACTCTCGACCAAGCCCAGGGGGTTGGGGGGTGGGCGGGCCAAGGGGACGAGGGGGTAGAACGCTTGCCCCCCCCCCCCTCCCCGAAGTTCATGGCACTCTGCTGCCGCCCAACCCGATGTGGTCGGTTGGCGTAGTGGTAGCGGGGTCGCCTCTCCGGCACACCGATTGGGTTTGATGGTTCGGTCCCCGGTGTCGCCAGTGTTTTTGCACACATCGGATCGTTATTATTATGGGTTTGCGTGATCATAGAAGTCAATTTGTACACGATTAATCGCTCCGATATTCCGCCCATGTCTGGTATACGCTTATGTGGCAGCTGGACATGTTGATGATCACCCGGTGCCGAATATGCTTTCAACGAAGAAGAAGATGTAGTGGTACTCTGTAAGGGAGAGAAAGATTGTTTGTCTCTAGCGTTTGCAAGATGCTGCTGGTGTGATAAGCGATAATGTTTTAAATGTTTCATAATTCTATATCATAATTGTGGATTATCATTGTCAGCAATAAACACAGCTACTTCATGTGAGCAAGAAAATTTTTTATGTTAGCGATTCAATAGAACAATACAGTGCAAATACGATCCATTGAGAGTTAACTCAAATGAAAGCCCAAAAGGCTAGGTTTAAATACCAAAAGCATTAATCATGTACAAATTGACTTCTGTAGTCACGCAAGTGCGTAATAATAACGATCCGATCTGTGCGAAAACACCGGCGACCGAACCATCAAACCTGCTCGGTGCGCCTGAAAGGCGGCATTCCGAGGAAAGTAACTATGGTTTTGACTCCCCACAAGGGACCCTACATCCTGTGAAAATTGCATCGCAAATGCTCACCGCCACTCCGGAGGCTCTCCTTGTGAGACCCTTCGTTGACCAGTTGTATAGTGGCAGATAGATGGACGGATAGATACCGAAGGAATTTTGAATGCTTAGGATTCGGTAACTTCTGAAAAAGCCTCTGTGTTATATTTTACAGACAAGCTTGACGCTAAGTCACTGTCCTAGAGCAAAGCACGTTATCTGTTAAGCTGAGTTCAAATCTGGAATCATTTCGTGGTGCCTCCGAAATTCGATGGCTGAGCCGCGTCGCTGCAGTTATGTAACCTATGGTAGTCCAGCTGTAGAACGTTTATTAAAATGTCAAGACGGGAGAACTCGTCTTTTGAACTGGCAGCAACACTTACCTTTAAACGTGATTAAGTTGGATGTCGAATCTAATCTGTTGTGAGGCTCCTAAAATGCACGTTCTGCAGAAAGTTTGTTTAGTTCCTTCTTCAACTTGCTTTTTGGAAAGTTGAGCGCACATTCTTAATGATCGCAGTCCTAGAGGTGCTTTTTTGTTAAGAAGTGCTATTAGTCCATGTTCACAGCTAAATTCCACCTCAAAGTACCTCATGCTTCTTACAACATAATTGATGGGCATTATTTTCTACAGTGTTTGAACTGCAAGTGAAAGAGGCAGTTGCGTGCAGAAGGCTGGAAGTTTCTGAAGTGAGCGATAAATCTATCGAAATAGATAGGTTTAAAACATACATATCTTGATTGCCTTCTTTCATCGGGATGAAAAGAACGGTGTTATTACCGAAAAAGTATGACGCTTGAGTCTGGTTTATTGGTGTGAAGTTGGAAGGCGTGTTCGAACTCGATACGCTCTTCCAATCACTGACAGTCCGTCGCTAGCTTCTGCATTGAGCAAAAATACTAACCAATGATTAACTATGTGGTGTAGATACCAAGGGGGTTTTAAATGTCTAGAATTTGTAGGCGTCTGAAGACGCCTTTGTGCTGTATTTCCCAGACAAGCTTAACACTAATCCACTGTCCTCGAACAAAGGGTAATCTCGGTTGAGCTGAGTTTCAACCAAAGCTAAAGTCGATTGGGCAGCACAGGTGATCGGTGGGTGTGATTTTGGGTTTCATACACCTGCGTCTGGGCTATAGAGAACACGTAGGCGTCCGTTGTTGAAATCATTGTTCTACCATGTATGAATAGTCCGGTACTTGTTCGTCAAGTAGGGATGAGCAGGTTAAATCGTCATCCGGTTTCCGGGGGTGTTCTGGCCTATCCGTTTTGACGCTCGTTACCCGGCGGTCTTCGGGCCGGATAATGAACAACAAATTGGCAGACCCCTCAGGTTTGGACGTATAGTTGGATGGTCTGTGTAGAAGATCTTTTACAGTCAGAAGAGTGACGACCAACAACAGAACATCTCTAATTCAAGGGAGATTCTGTGAACTGTTTCCTCAGTTGGGCAATGGTGACTTGGTGGGATGGATGTCTAAGGTCGCCACTCTTTACCCCCACCCCTCCCCTATCAGTACGGAAGAGTGACCGAGAAAAAATAGGCTGCATTAAGACCAAACTACGGGATTAAAAATGATACATTTTAAGAAATGGTAGAATTAGTAAAATTTACAAGAAAAGCGTTCTCTACAGAAATCCGAAGAATGATCAACACATCGTAGGGATGGACTGAAGCAAGGCATTTTGGTCGTGTTCGTAATTAAGATGAAAATGAGAAACACTTTCAAAGCAAGCAGAGAACATTACAAAAAATCACAGGGTAGGGTGTAGCAATTAACAAAAATTTCCCCAGCGAGACAAGTGTAGTTTTTTGGAACACAGCGGAGGTCTTTGCAACGGAGACCTGACTTTTTCATATCCAACAAGAGGTTAAAAACAGAGTTAGAAAATAAACGTTGCCTTAGAGGTTTCAAAACGTGTTCTTTAATACACTTACAAAAGTGCAAAACAATCCATAGACCCTTTGTCTGGACTCGAACCCTTGACCCCTCCCCTGCAAGTCCGCATCCATTCGGCCACTAAAGCAGCATGCACACTTCGCAGCGGCAGCGCGGCAGCCACGCTAAAGCATAGCACGGAGGGGCGGAGTCGCACTGCGGCAGTGGAGGCGCAATGAGGGGGTACCGCAGCCGCAGTGCTGCCGGCAGCGGCCGCAGCGGCAGTGGCAGCAAGGAATGACTCGGGCACTTCTCACTGCCGCTGCGTGAGGCCGCGGCGCAGTTCCGCCGTGCCGCAGTGGAGTATAGGCGGAGACCAGCTCCGCCCACATTCCACTGCGCGTCTAACCAGGGAATGCCCTCTGCCCGTCTAACTAGGGAATGCCGTCAGCTTCCCATGGAACTTGGGATCGAGACCTATATCACGTGAAAGAGCTCGAGACGCTGATCACAGATAAGGTCGACAGCAGAGTCTTGCGAGCGCCGCGGACCCGCCATGACAACGGCGGGTGGTGCGACCCCGCGAGGGTTGTTGCACGCAATACTGCGTACTTTTGCCGGCAGTTGCGACCTCTGAGAAAGTAGTAAGGAAAACGCTTTTTGTTTTGTGAAAAGGCATTTTCTAAGCCAAGTTAGGAGTTCTTGAATGTAAGCCCCGAAATGGCGATTGCAGATGATGATAAGGCGGAATTGTTGGCTGATAAATTCTGTGAGGTCTTTCTGGAGGATAATTATGAGCTGCCTAACTATAATCCGGGCGTTTGTGAGCCTATGGACACATTTCCGTAGTTTGATGGCAAAATGATTTACGAAATTATTCACACATGTACTGACTCATCTTCGATTACTCCGGATTGCATTCCTACTTCGTTTTTCAAAAACACCGCGCATGTGATTGCTGGTCCGTTGGCGTATCTTTTCAACCAGTCCTTGATGTGTAGCGAGATTCCTCAGCGGTGGAAACATTCCTATGTAACACCTTTACTTAAAAAGAATCCTTCGAGTGATGTCAGTAACTATAGGCCGGTCAGTATCACGTCCTTCCCCTGCCGCATATTTGAAAAAGTGATCAAGTCTCATCTTTTACAGTTTCTTTCTCGGAACAACGTTATTCCTGATGCTCAGCATGGGTTCATGCCGTGTAAATCGGTGGAAACTAACTTACTTGAATGTTTGAATGATTGGACGGCTTATCTTGATTCTAAGAAGGCATGTGACGTTATATATTTTGATTTTTCCAAAGCATTTGATCGGGTGAGTCATGAGAAGTTGCTGTATAAATTAGAAAAGCTCAGGGTTCATCTTTAAAAAAAAATTCTATCTAACAAGACCTTCCAAGTGAAAGTAGGTTCAGCTTTCTCCACTGTCAGGCATGTTAAAAGTGGATTTCCACAGGGAGGGGTTTTGTCACCGCTACTGTTCTCGATCTATACTGCGGATATTGCTGATAAGTTGGAGGATTTGGGGGTAGTGATAAAGCAGTTCGCGGATGATGTTAAGATTTATCGCGAGGTGTCTAACCTATCTGATTGCGGGTTACTCCAACAGGGAGTTGATCGAATGAGAGAATGGTCAGTGACTTGGAATCTTCCTTTAGCGCCGGAGAAGACTATGTGTATGAGGATTGGTAAGTCGACAGCACAAGCGGACTACTTTATTGATGAGCAATGTATTGCTAAGGTAAAATCAGTTAAGGATCTGGGATTTATTTATGATGAGAAGCTTGACTTCTCAGGACATGTCAAAATGTTATACAGCAAGGGACTAGCTCGTTTACATCAAATTTTCAAAGGTTTTTAATTACTAAGGACAAAAAAGTTCTTACCATGGCATAAAACATACGTCAGATCCATTGTTGAATTCGGCTCTATAGTTTTTTCTCCTTATAAAAAGAAGTACACTGCTATGCTTGAAAGAGTCCAGAAGAAATTTACTAGATGGACATTAATCAGGATGGGTGGCTTTTTGCACTCCAGGATTCCAAGAGCCAATATAAGGAATAGCTATTTGGGTCTGCACACTCTAGAATCACGTCGGAAGTTGAGGGATGTTTGCGTCATATTCAAGTTGCTGACAGGTCGTTTAAGGTGCAGTGTCTCGAAATCCTATTCAGTCTTGCCGTCAAGAACCCGTGGCGGTCTATGTAAGCTGTCGTACGTCAAGCCTAGATCTAATCTTAGGGCTACATCCTTTACGATAAGAGCTGCTTCAGCCTATTGCGCGTTAAGGATTGGTGTTCCAGCCTCCTCATGCTCGCTTAGAACGTTCAAGCGTATGGCCAAACGTAAATTACTTGTCTACTGAAGGGTGCATTTGTGCTGCTTTGTTGTTGTGTTGTGGTTTCCTTTTTGATGTGTTCTATTTTTTGTGGTTTCTCTCGAACGTGCGTCTTAAACACACGTATTCAAATAAATAAATAAATAAATAAATCTAATAGAACACTCCTTACAACTCAACAGTTCTGTACCATTTTGCGCTTGCTCTCACTTTTGTCGTTCTACTTCCACTAAAAGTTCCTCTGTTGACAAGCAGCTCGAAGATAATGTGATGACAGCATTCTCTCGGATGCCCTGTTGACTCCGAGCGGTCTGCCCGATTTAGTTATAGCTCATACTAAAACGAGCGGTCTGCTTTATTGTTGCATTTCTGTGCAAGGGTTTTCCGTAAACCTCACACGGCTAACTTGTGACTGGAAGACAACGAAGATATTCAGTGCAATTAAGGTTACCTAATATCGTGCTAAGGTTTTGTGCGTTACGTTTTGAGTACAGGATTCCATACGCTTTCATTTGTCGACACTAACGGTGATTGTATTGTTGGTTGTCAAGCTCCTTTATGGACTGAAATTATGCACCAACCTATTATATTCCTAGCATGCAGTTTTGTTTAAAAAAATGTTTCCAAATAGATGAACCATAGTCGACACCCATCTATTACGCCCACGGCGGGTCTCACCCGCAGCTCCTGGCACTGCGGGTGAGAGGCGCCGTGAACTACGGGTGCCCTCTGCGACCTTTGCGACCAGCGGCCCCGCGACAACTCGTACGGGCCGCGGCTTTCACCACAGTGGCAGCGTGGGTCCCACTGCGGCGAGAGCGATATGGACGAGTTCTCGGGGTGCTGCCGCTAGACTCTGTGGAGGCCCCAAGGACACGGGTCAACCAAGCCTACGGAAAGGCCAGAGCGCAGATAAAGAGACACTCCGGCTGCGATCCGTCGGCTGCAGACCGAGTGAGCTGACTCAGCGCGCGCGTGAGAGTACCCTGTCGTCGCCTGCTTCTCAGTAACCAGTAGCGGTCGCGGAAGCGTGCAGTGAAGAATAGGATGCAAGTTTCGTACCCTACAGACGTTCCTAAAAGTCACGAAACAGACGTCTGGAAGCTGCTATGTTTTAGGTGGCACGACAGACATCTGTTTCGTTACTTGAATTAGTGAAGGTACGCAGGTCTAGCGAAACTAAATTTGTAAAAAAAAAAAAATGTGGGAGACAAGGTTGGCTCCTGCTTGCATAATGCCAACGTTTTCCAGGAAGCACATTTCAGTGAAAGACAGCAAGCATAAAATTTAAGTGGCTCATCGTCATGGCTTTTCCATTATTCGCCTTCCTTCAGAGAACATTTGCGTATATGAACAGATGACAGTCCTGAAGGCCCACCGGGAAAGTATTGACGACCCACTTCAGTGTGTCGTCAATACTTTCCCGGTGGGCCATCAGGACCTTAAGCCTTCTTTCTGGGAGCCTTAGTCTACTTTTTTGATGGAATATAGTAATTTGCATATAGCAAGAAGCAGTGAACAAATCTCTTAGTTCCCAGTGGAGATCAAGTTGCTGAATAGCTCCATGAGTAAATTCTCTCTAACCAAGCCTATGTACATCACCGCTCAAATTCCTAGTCAGATCCAGAAATAGTGAAAAATTTTGGCACTCTCGACTAACACTGGTTGGGAGTACCATTACCAGTGCCCTTGGCGTGATATTCTTTTTAAAAAGCCAAAAAGCTAAACTAAGATTATATCCCATCGCATCAACGTTTCTTATGAGTCAGATAACCTAAGCCCTAGTTTTCACTTTCGCCGCTGCGCGGCGCGGCATGATGGTCGGGATAGATATCGACCGGACGGCGCGAAAAATCGATATCTATTGCGATCGTGGTGCCGCGCCGCGTGGCGGCGCAATTATAAACTAAGGCTAACCGACATTCTTCGCATGCGAAATAACGGTTTACGAAGCGCAGCCCTCGGGTTGTCCTACCTCGCCTGCGGAAGAGGTCCTCAGCTCCGTTGTCTGTGTTCCAGCGCAACGGTGGGGTGATGCAGCGAGGCGGGAGAGTGGGATCTCTAACTGAGAGGGCGCAGACGGCACGACGAAACGGCCAAAACGCGAGTCACGGTTGACCCGTGCCCTGTAATCCCCGTTGCCCGCTGCAAAGTGTGCACGAGGCTTAAGGCGCTGCCTCATCCACAGTGTATGATTCACCCTGCAGCTTCCTTCAGGAAACCTTACAAATTGGGTTGGGTTGGAGTACTTTAAATTTTGGAGAAAACTAAATTTACTATGATTAAGAAGATTTATATCAAGTTTGTGTGTTTGTGTCATTTTGCCTCAACAAATGCTGTTTAGCAATGCTCGTTAACGATGGTGCGGCATGGAACGTTTGCATGCATTTCATGCGTCAAATGAATGAAATCATTCAAGAGATGACCGCCCACACACCCCATGGTGGTGGACTAACGTTTGGTTAGTTGCAGTTCGATTTCTCGTGTCCTTTTTTAAAGTCTGTTTCGTTTTAGCTCTGCAGACTCTCTGCCACGAGTTGGGAGGCATTTTGCCCACCGTTTCCGACCGCAACGCTCAGCTCTCAAGATGGATGCAGTCAATACAAGAAGCGTGGTTAAAGTTGGATCACATTGAAAGGACTTCCGACAACAGGAGTCCGCACTTTCAGTCGCAGGACTTTCTTCGCCAGCACCAGTTGCTTGCCCTCAACACCTATCTTGGGAAATCACGCGCTAATTGTCTACCCTCGGAGAAAGCAGTAGTCATTCAGCAGTATCTTGAAGAAGTCAGAGTCCATGAATCCGGCGCTTCTCCCACCACACAGTCTGAATCAACGCATTCACCGAAGCCGTTACGGTCATCTTTTCCTAGTGATAGTGACCGCATTGCTGTGTCAAATCACGACCATGAGCAACACGCAGGAACCATACATGTGCAGCAGGCGATCGCGCAGAATGAAGTCGCCGAAGGGTCACGCACCCAGACGGAGCTGCATCCAGTGTCCAGCACATGCGGGTCGGGACCGAGACAACCCCGTGGTTCGTTTCTTTTTGTTCGTCGAAATTGAAGCTACGTTTTGATTGGTCACTTTTCGACAACTCCTAGAGTGCAGTGATTGGTTGCTGTCACCAATGCTGGTTTCTTCTTTAGGTTTTACCAAGGTACGTATTGGATACAATTTGCTTTTCAGAAAATTTATCAAATGAACGAGTAATCGAATAACCCTATATTTCGGCTTGTTAGTATGCCGATTAATCTGATAACTCCATTTTATGGCTTGTTCGAATTCCGAATAATGCAATGCAATTTTGCCTTACTCGAATTCCGAATATTCCAATATTCTACAGGATGTCTCAAAAAAATGTAGACACTGTTTGAAAGTTGATGAAAGTTGATAACTTTGCTCACAATAAAGGTACCGAAGAAGTTGAGGGCTCGTATGAAAGCTTAAGAAAATAGAAATTTTCTGACATGTGAGCGGTATGGAATGCGCCATGCGCTCGTCTGATATTTTGCATTTTACACTCGATTGATTGTGTTTCGCTTGAATACTTTCTATGATTTCGATTGATTTGAGCTTTGTTAAGGTCCATGACTTAAAGACGCACTATAGTTTGCAAAAAATGCAGGGTATCTTAAAAAATGCAGGTACTATTTGAAAAGCTTTAACATTGCTGGTAGTGAAGCTTTTGAAGATGTGTGAGGCTTATATAAAAACATAGCGTATCGAGGTTTCTGTGGAGTGAAAATGGTCGAGATCGCGCCACGACCCTGCCTAAAACCTTGCATTTCAGACTCGATTGATTGTGCATGGGCTGAATGCTTCCAACAATCTTGTTACTACTTGGCTACATTAACCTGTACTGTGCATCTTTTAGCATTTTCCGGCAACCAGTAGCTGCAATTATGCCGATTAACCTCTTCATTCAGCTTGAATGTTGTTTCGTCACTTCACAGAATCCGTCTTGGAAAATGGGGCTCCTGCTCACATTTAAATTGTGAACTCAATAAACTTGCATGCCGCGTGTCTTTCACATGATTGTCAGGTTCTCAACGTTGAAGGAAGCACTGCACAAGTTAATATGGCCAAGTAGCAACAAGATTGTGACAAGCATTCAGCCAATGTACAATCAATGAAGTCTGAAACGCAAAGTTTTAGGAGGTGGCATGGTGCAATCTTGACTATTTACACGCCACAGAAATCTCGTAGCCCTGCGCTTTTATATGAGCCTCAAACATCTTCAAAAGCTTCTCCAGGTGCAATGCTAGAACCTTTCAAATAGTACCTGCATTTTTTAGAATATCCTGCATTTTTTGCAATCCGTAGTGTTTTTAAGTTATATACCTTAAAAGAAGCTCAAATCAATCGAAATTCAAGCGAAACGCAATCCATTGAGTGTAAAATGCAAAATATCAGTCGAGCGCATGGCGCATTCCACACCGCTCATATGTCAGAAAATTTCCATTTTTTAAAGCATTCACATGAGCTCTAAACTTCTTCGCTACCTTTACTGTGAGCAAAGTATCGCCTTTCAAACATTTTTTGAGACACCCTGTATTTTTTCGGCTTATTCGAAGTTGAATGTTCAAATCTTCGGACAAACCGAATTTCCGAATGAAGCGCATAGTAAGGACGACGAGAATTAACCAAGTTGACTTGAAGCCGTTTATTCTTTATAACCAGTCGTACGTCGGCCTAGCGGCCGCCTACGACTGGTTGGGGCCTTTATGTTCATCGAGATGGATCGATTGATCCGATGTCAGATTCGTTTTCAGCGATCTCGATTACCCTCAGGGCCGAGGTTTCACGCCACTTGAGCGCCATCCTCAAAAAATCGATAATATCGATCGACATCGATTGGTCAACTTCAGATTCGTGTTCAGCGACCTCGATTACCCCAGGGCCGAAGTTTCGTGCCGCCGACGTGTTCGGCACGTCTGCGGCTCGCCATGCACGGTTGCCGACGTGTTCGGCACGTCTGCGGCTCGCCATGCACGGTTGCCGACGTGTTCGGTTGCAGCGCCCCAACTCAAGTGTGACGGACGGACGGACAGTGTGACACACGCACACACGCACACACACACGCTTGCTGCTTTATATATAGTAGGATAAACCCCCAGTGTGAAAAGCAGTAAATCCAATAGAATCCTCCTAACAGAAAAATAAAAGAATAAAATGACTAAACTATATGCAATTAACAGGAATGTGTACCTACATATTCACAACCTACAAAATTACCGTTCAGTCTGCTTATTGTGCAGCTGTGAAGATGCACCAAACTACCCTATTAACTGTGTCCCAAAAATTTCCCACTAATAGGTTAGAACTTTCCTGCATCGTAGTGCATTTCAAAAGAGGAAAAAAATTCATGTGAACAGTGATTATAGGTTGGTAGGAGAGGCTTGTTAGGGTTTTCATTTTTTGTTTTTCTTTATTCAGCATACAGTCGACAATATAATCATCACTGTTAGTCACCACAGTGGTCCGCCTACTAGGCAGGTCAGCGATCCCTTTTTTCCAGAACTGGAGAGACAGGGAGTCGAGGCAGTCGGTGACGACCCGACTTAAGTCTTCAAACTTTGTGAAACTTCTCTTTGCCTTTAGAGAATCGAACAACTAGTAATCTGAGGGCACTACTTCGGGAGAATATGGCGAATGGAGTACCGTCCCCAGTTTTTTTTTTTGGTGGATCGCTTTAGCTACGTGGGTCTGCCGTTATCATGAAGAAGCTGCACTGGTCGTCTCAGCCGCTTTTCCCGAACAGCTTCCGCGTGTTTCTGGATCTGAGCCGCGTAAACGAAGGGGTTACCCGGTGCCCTTGCGGGAGCAGCTCGTAGTACAGCATTCCTTTCAAGTCGCAGAAGCAGCATCGAAGAACCTTCTTGAGATCCCCTGTGGCTTTTCTTGCTTATGCGGCTCTTTTCCTCGAGGTTGCCAAACGGCACGGTGTGCATTGCAGTCGTAGAGAACCCACTTCCTTCTCTGGCAACCAGGTCTCTCAGAAACTCCTTACCGTGCGAGCGCAGAATGAGAGACTGGGAGATGGATATGCAGGTGGACCGTATGCTATCGGTCAAGGCATGCGGGGGACCCGTCCAGTCAGCACTTTTCGGTGACCGGGGCATTGGAGGCGGCTGACGGCTGTCGATTGGGTACATCCTAGTCTTGTCACAATACTCTGGGTGGTAGTCCTTGACAGCGTCAAGAACGACGGAGTCTTCCTATGCTTGTTTTTATCCTGAAAAATTCAAGAGTATACGGACCTCCCACTTTTTGGCGCCACTTAGCGGGTTTGTGTTAGCGGAAACCAGTCATTTTTTTATCTCTCGAGTTCTCACGTTCTGCTCCCGCTGCAATGATTGAGACGAGAATTTTCTTTATTCTGATCTGTTTCTATTTGGAAGAGGTATTGGTTACGAAATTCATTTTGTAACGTTTATTATACTACCATTCTCATCTTTTTGGAGGACCTGCGGTTTATATCCTGAACCGAAATCCTCTTGTTATTCCTTATGCACCATGATTTCCCTTTGATAGTTTAGATCTGCCGGACCAGCAGCCTGGACAATTCCAAGGAGCTCATTGTATTCCGAGGATTAGTGCGTATGCTGTTTCTTATAGCGGTATGTGGGCTTTCGGTCTTTTGTAGCATTGTTCGTGTATTCCTGTAATTTAAACCGCTTTCAGCAACTCCCAGAGGATTTTTTTCCCGGCTGACAGTGCCCGAACTGCGGATTCGTGTTGCTCAAATCAAGAACATTCGTGCTGGTGACACACTGTTCCCGCAGGAAGTAATTTTTTATTTTTTAAAATTTGATACAACAATTAAATCTGAAAGGAATCTCAATAATTTCTGCACTTTGGTGACTCGAGCTATCCATCTACATACTTCTGCGGTTGACACGGAATGCGTTGCTCTGAGCATCCCATTTAGCCCATTTCACGTTCGAACTGCTCGATAGATAGGTATTAACTTTCCATTGTTCCTCACAGCGTCTCGGGTAGCTGAGTGCGTTAGCTTACTGGGAGGCGGAAGATCGCCGAGCAACGTTTTGCGACGTTTTGACCAGTAATTGCATTGTTCTGTTGGTGACAGCCCGGTGCTGTTTTTATCCTGAAGGGTTCAATACCATATGTGGGGAAAGTCCTCTCTGTCCCAGTGCCTTGAATATTCTATTCCCGTCATTGTCTCAGTTTTTCACTCCACAACTTCATAGGAGTTTTTCAAAACCTTACGTTGAGAAAGAAGTATTGGGTTGGAAACTAACCTCCCGCCATTTTTTTGCATTTATTCTCAATTTTGCTGAAAGTCTTTTGTGCAACGTTGTAAACCATTCGGAAGAGGATGACTTGTTCTAGAAGAACTTGTGTTATATGTTTTCGTTAATTTTCAAGTCGCGAAAGTGGAGTGTTCAGAAAACGTACATTATTTTTACCAATTGTTCTACTCTTTGTTCAATTTTTTAATAATCGGAACCTCATAACCTGAAAATAAGCAAGATTCAGAGTGATCAAAGAACAAAACGTATGTTCTGATAGAGTGAAACATCAGAAATATACTTGTTATCAGCCGTTCAGCGGCCTAGCGGCCGCCAGACGACTGGTTGGAGGTTTTCCCCCAAACCCTAAGAATAAAACAATCCCAATATTCCTCCTTTCTTCCTTAGGTCTTCTTACTTTGATTACAGTAAAAAACTGGTTCTACT
>CANAIB010000021.1:0-55620 GCA_947359475.1 Heligmosomoides polygyrus bakeri
AAACTTCGCCTAGGAGGGTTCACGATTCGGTCGGAGACCACGCATACCTTTCACAAGGGTGATCCAGTTAGAGTCACCGATTTCGCTGAAACTTCGTAGGGGGTTCCCGATTCGGTCGGAGACCAACCATACCTTTAAAAAGGGTGGTCCAGGTAGAGTCACCGATTTCGCTGAAACTTCGTCTAGGGGGGTCATTTGGGGTGCTGATCACGAATCCGACATCCGTTTTTCACGATTCGGTCGGAGACCACCATACCTTTATCAAGGGGGAGTCACCGATTTCGCTGAAACTTCGTCTATTGGGGTCATTTGGAGTGCTGATCACGAATCCGACATCTGTTTCTCACGATTCGGTCCGGAGACCACGCATACATTTCACAAGGGTGATCCAGGTTAGAGTCACCGATTTCGCTGAAACTTCGTCTAGGGGAGTTCGCGATTCGGTCGGAGACCACCCATACCTTTAAAAAGGGTGGTCCAGGTAGAGTCACCGATTTCGCTGAAACTTCGTCTAGGGGGGGTTCACGATTCGGTCGGAGACCACGCATACCTTTCACAGGGTGATCCAGTTAGAGTCACCGATTTCGCTGAAAACTTCGTCTAGGGGAGTTCGCGATTCGGTCGGAGACCACCCATACCTTTAAAAAGGGTGGTCCAGGTAGAGTCACCGATTTCGCTGAAACTTCGTCTATTGGGGTCATTTGGAGTGCTGATCACGAATCCGACATCTGTTTCTCACGATTCGGTCGGAGACCACGCATACCTTTTCACAAGGGTGATCCAGTTAGAGTCACCGATTTCGCTGAAACTTCGTCTGGGGGGGGTCATTTGGGGTGCTGATCACGAATCTGACATCCGTTTTTCACAATTCGGTCGAAGACCACCCATACCTTTATCAAGGGTGGTCCAGGTAGAGTCACCGATTTCGCTGAAACTTCGTTCTAGGGGGGGGGTCATTTGGGGTGCTGATCACGAATCCGACATCCGCTTTTCACGATTCGGACGGAGACCACCCATACCTTTAAAAAGGGTGGTCCAGGTAGAGTCACCGATTTCGCTGAAACTTCGCCTAGGAGGGTTCACGATTCGGTCGGAGACCACGCATACCTTTCACAAGGGTGATCCAGTTAGAGTCACCGATTTCGCTGAAACTTCGTCTGGGGGGTCATTTGGGGTGCTGATCACGAATCTGACATCCGTTTTTCACAATTCGGTCGGAGACCACCCATTACCTTTAAAAAGGGTGGTCCAGGTAGACGTCACCGATTTCGCTGAAACTTCGTCTATGGGGGTCATTTGGGGTGCTGATCACGAATCTGACAACCTTTTTTCACAATTCGGTCGAAGACCACCCATACCTTTATCAACGGTGGTCCAGGTAGAGTCACCGATTTCGCTGAAACTTCGTCTAGGGGGTTATTTTGGCTGACCACGAATCAGACATCCGTTTTTCACGATTCGGTCGGAGGACCACCCATACCTTTAAAAAGGGTGGTCCAGGTAGAGTCACCGATTTCGCTGAAACTTCGCCTAGGGAGGGTTCACGATTCGGTCGGAGGACCACGCATACCTTTCACAAGGGTGATCCAGTTAGAGTCACCGATTTCGCTGAAACTTCGTAGGGGGTTCCCGATTCGGTCGGAGACCAACCATACTTTAAAAAGGGTGGTCCAGGTAGAGTCACCGATTTCGCTGAAACTTCGTCTAGGGGGGGTCATTTGGGGTGCTGATCACGAATCCGACATCCGTTTTTCACGATTCGGTCGGAGACCACCATACCTTTATCAAGGGGAGTCACCGATTTCGCCTGAAACT
This sequence comes from Heligmosomoides polygyrus bakeri, assembly GCA_947359475.1. Classification (NCBI taxonomy): domain Eukaryota; kingdom Metazoa; phylum Nematoda; class Chromadorea; order Rhabditida; family Heligmosomidae; genus Heligmosomoides; species Heligmosomoides polygyrus. Next base: position 1,816 of record CANAIB010000021.1, read on the forward strand.
TCGTCTATTGGGGTCATTTGGAGTGCTGATCACGAATCCGACATCTGTTTCTCACGATTCGGTCGGAGACCACGCATACATTTCACAAAGGGTGATCCAGTTAGAGTCACCGATTTCGCTGAAAACTTCGTCTAGGGGAGTTCGCGATCGGTCGGAGACCACCCATACCTTTAAAAAGGGTGGTCCAGGTAGAGTCACCGATTTCGCTGAAACTTCGTCTAGGGGGGGGGGTCATTTGGGGTGCTGATCACGAATCCGACATCCGCTTTTCACGATTCGGTCGGAGACCACCCATACCTTTAACAAGGGTGGTCCAGGTAGAGTCACCGATTTCGCTGAAACTTCGCCTAGGAGGGTTCACGATTCGGTCGGAGACCACGCTACCTTTCCCAAGGGTGATCCAGTAGAGTCACCGATTTCGCTGAAACTTCGTCTGGGGGGGTCATTTGGGGTGCTGATCACGAATCTGACATCCGTTTTCACAATTCGGTCGAAGACCACCCATACCTTTATCAAGGGTGGTCCAGGTAGAGTCACCGATTTCGCTGAAACTTCGTCTAGGGGGGGGGGGTCATTTGGGGTGCTGATCACGAATCCGACATCCGCTTTTCACGATTCGGTCGGAGACCACCCATACCTTTAAAAAGGGGTGGTCCAGGTAGAGTCACCGATTTCGCTGAAACTTCGCCTAGGAGGGGTTCACGATTCGGTCGGAGACCACGCATACCTTTCACAAGGGTGATCCAGTTAGAGTCACCGATTTCGCTGAAACTTCGTTGGGGGGGGTCATTTGGGGTGCTGATCCACGAATCTGACATCCGTTTTTCACAATTCGGTCGGAGACCACCCATACCTTTAAAAAGGGTGGTCCAGGTAGAGTCACCGATTTCGCTGAAACTTCGTCTATGGGGGTCATTTGGGGTGCTGATCACGAATCTGACATCCTTTTTTCACAATTCGGTCGAAGACCACCCATACCTTTATCAACGGTGGTCCAGGTAGAGTCACCGAATTCGCTGAAACTTCGTCTAGGGGGTTATTTGGCTGACCACGAATCAGACATCCGTTTTTCACGATTCGGTCGGAGACCACCCATACCTTAAAAAGGGTGGTCCAGGTACGAGTCACCGATTTCGCTGAAACTTCGCCTAGGAGGGTTCACGATTCGGTCGGAGACCACGCATACCTTTCACAAGGGTGATCCAGTTAGAGTCACCGATTTCGCTGAAACTTCGTAGGGGGTTCCGATTCGGTCGGAGACCAACCATACCTTTAAAAGGGTGGTCCAGGTAGAGTCACCGAGTTTCGCTGAAACTTCGTCTAGGGGGGTCATTTGGGTGCTGATCACGAATCCGACATCCGTTTTCACGATTCGGTCCGGAGACCCACCATACCTTTATCAAGGGGAGTCACCGATTTCGCTGAAACTTCGTCTATTGGGGTCATTTGGAGTGCTGATCACGAATCCGACATCTGTTTCTCACGATTCGGTCGGAGACCACGCATACATTTCACAAGGGTGATCCAGTTAGAGTCACCGATTTCGCTGAAACTTCGTCTAGGGGAGTTCGCGATTCGGTCGGAGACCACCCATACCGTTTAAAAAAGGGTGGTCCAGGTAGAGTCACCGATTTCGCTGAAACTTCGTCTAGGGGGGGGGGGTCATTTGGGGTGCTGATCACGAATCCGACATCCGCCTTTTCACGATTCGGTCCGGAGACCACCCATACCTTTAAAAAGGGTGGTCCAGGTAGAGTCACCGATTTCGCTGAAACTTCGCCTAGGAGGGTTCACGATTCGGTCGGAGACCACGCATACCTTTCACAAGGGTGATCCAGTTAGAGTCACCGATTTCGCTGAAACTTCGTCTGGGGGGGTCATTTGGGGTGCTGATCACGAATCTGACATCCGTTTTTCGACAATTCCGGTCGAAGACCACCCATACCCTTTATCAAGGGTGGTCCAGGTAGAGTCACCGATTTCGCTGAAACTTCGTCTAGGGGGGGGGGGGGGTCATTTGGGGTGCTGATCACGAATCCGACATCCGCTTTTCACGATTCGGTCGGAGACCACCCATACCTTTAAAAAGGGTGGTCCAGGTAGAGTCACCCGATTTCGCTGAAACTTCGCCTAGGAGGGTTCACGATTCGGTCGGAGACCACGCATACCTTTCACAAGGGTGATCCAGTTAGAGTCACCGATTTCGCTGAAACTTCGTCTGGGGGGGTCATTGGGGGTGCTGATCACGAATCTGACATCCGTTTTTCACAATTCGGTCGGGAGACCACCCATACCTTTAAAAAGGGTGGTCCAGGTAGAGTCACCGATTTCGCTGAAACTTCGTCCTATGGGGGTTCACGATTCGGTCGGAGGACCACGCATACCTTTCACAAGGGTGATCCAGTTAGAGTCACCGATTTCGCTGAAACTTCGTAGGGGGGTTCCCGATTCGGTCGGAGACCAACCATACCTTTAAAAAGGGTGGTCCAGGTAGAGTCACCGATTTCGCTGAAACTTCGTCTAGGGGGGTCATTTGGGGTGCTGATCACGAATCCGGACATCCGTTTTTCACGATTCGGTCGGAGACCACCATACCTTTATCAAGGGGAGTCACCGATTTCGCTGAAACTTCGTCTATTGGGGGTCATTTGGAGTGCTGATCACGAATCCGACGTCTGTTTCTCACGATTCGGTCGGAGACCGCATACCTTTCACAAGGGTGATCCAGTTAGAGTCACCGATTTCGCTGAAACTTCGTCTGGGGGGGTCATTTGGGGTGCTGATCACGAATCTGACATCCGTTTTTCACAATTCGGTCGAAGACCACCCATACCTTTATCAAGGGTGGTCCAGGTAGAGTCACCGGTTTCGCTGAAACTTCGTCTAGGGGGGGGGGGGTCATTTGGGGTGCTGATCACGAATCCGACATCCGCTTTTCCACGATTCGGTCGGAGACCACCCATACCTTTAAAAAGGGTGGTCCAGGTAGAGTCACCGATTTCGCTGAAACTTCGCCTAGGAGGGGTTCACGATTCGGTCGGAGACCACGCATACCTTTCACAAGGGTGATCCAGTTAGAGTCACCGATTTCGCTGAAACTTCGTCTGGGGGGGGTCATTTGGGGTGCTGATCACGAATCTGACATCCGTTTTTCACCATTCGGTCGGAGACCCACCCATACCTTTAAAAAGGGTGGTCCAGGGTAGAGTCCACCGATTTCGCTGAAACTTCGTCCTATGGGGGGTCATATGGGGTGATGATCACGAATCTGACATCCTTTTTTCACAATTCGGTCGAAGACCACCCATACCTTTATCAACGGTGGTCCAGGTAGAGTCACCGATTTCGGCTGAAACTTCGTCTAGGGGGTTATTTGGCTGACCACGAATCAGACATCCGTTTTTTCACGATTCGGTCGGAGACCACCCATACCTTTAAAAAGGGGTGGTCCAGGTAGAGTCACCGATTTCGCTGAAACTTCGCCTAGGAGGGTTCACGATTCGGTCGGAGACCACGCATACCTTTCACAAGGGTGATCCAGTTAGAGTCACCGATTTCGCTGAAACTTCGTAGGGGGTTCCCGATTCGGTCGGAGACCAACCATACCTTTAAAAAGGGTGGTCCAGGTAGAGTCACCGATTTCGCTGAAACTTCGTCTAGGGGGGTCATTTGGGGTGCTGATCACGAATCCGACATCCGTTTTTCACGATTCGGTCGGAGACCACCATACCTTTATCAAGGGGAGTCACCGATTTCGCTGAAACTTTCGTCTATTGGGGTCATTTGGAGTGCTGATCACGAATCCGACATCTGTTTCTCACGATTCGGTCGGAGGACCACGCATACCTTTCACAAGGGTGATCCAGTTAGAGTCACCGATTTCGCTGAAACTTCGTCTAGGGGGAGTTCGCGATTCGGTCGGAGACCACCCATACCTTTAAAAAGGGTTGGTCCAGGTAGAGTCACCGATTTCGCTGAAACTTCGTCTATTGGGGGTCATTTGGAGTGCTGATCACGAATCCGACATCTGTTTCTCACGATTCGGTCGGAGACCACGCATACCTTTATCAAGGGTGGTCCAGGTAGAGTCACCGATTTCGCTGAAACTTCGTCTAGGGGGGGGGGGGGTCATTTGGGGTGCTGATCACGAATCCGACATCCGCTTTTCACGATTCGGTCGGAGACCAACCCATACCCTTTAAAAAGGGTGGGTCCAGGTAGAGTCACCGATTTCGCTGAAACTTCGTCTATGGGGGTCATTTGGGGTACTGATCACGAATCCGACATCTGTTTCTCACGATTCGGTCGGAGACCACCTATACCTTTAACAAGTGTGATCCAGGTAGAGTCACCGATTTCGCTGAAACTTCGCCTAGGGAGGGTTCACGATTCGGTCGGAGACCACCCATGACCTTTAACAAGGGTGATCCAGTTAGAGTCACCGATTTCGCTGAAACTTCGTCTAGGGGGGTTCGCGATTCGGTCGGAGACCACCCATACCTTATAAAAAGGGTGGTCCAGGTAGAGTCACCGATTTCGCTGAAACTTCGTCTATTGGGGTCATTTGGAGTGCTAATCACGAATCCGACATCTGTTTCTCACGATTCGGTCGGAGACCACGCATACCTTTCACAGGGGTGATCCAGTTAGAGTCACCGATTTCGCTGAAACTTCGTCTAGGGGGGTCATTTTGGGGTGCTGATCACGAATCCGACATCCGCTTTTCACAATTCGGTCGAAGACCCACCCATACCTTTATCAAGGGTGGTCCAGGTAGAGTCACCGATTTCGCTGAAACTTCGTCTAGGGGGGGGGGGGGGTCATTTGGGTTGCTGATCACGAATCCGACATCCGCTTTTCACGATTCGGTCGGAGACCACCCATACCTTTAAAAAGGGTGGTCCAGGTAGAGTCACCGATTTCGCTGAAACTTCGTCTATGGGGGTCATTTGGGGTGCTGATCACGAATCTGACATCCGTTTTTCACAATTCGGTCGAAGACCACCCACACCTTAATCAAGGGTGGTCCAGGTAGAGTCACCGATTTCGCTGAAACTTCGTCTAGGGGGGTCATTTGGGGTGCTGATCACGAATCCGACATCCGCTTTTCACGATTCCGTAGAAGACCACCCATACCTTTAACAAGGGTGGTCCAGGTAGAGTCACCGATTTCGCTGAAACTTCGTCTATGAGGTCATTTGGGGTGCCGATCACGAATCTGACATCCGTTTTTCACGATTCGGTCGGAGACCACACCCATACCTTTAAAAAGGGTGGTCCAGGTAGAGTCACCGATTTCGCTGAAACTTCGCCTAGGAGGGTTCACGATTCGGTCGGAGACCACGCATACCTTTCACAAGGGTGATCCAGTTAGAGTCCACCGATTTCGCTGAAACTTCGTAGGGGGTTCCCGATTCGGTCGGAGACCAACCATACCTTTAAAAAGGGTGGTCCAGGTAGAGTCACCGATTTTCGCTGAAACTTCGTCTAGGGGGGTCATTTGGGGTGCTGATCACGAATCCGACATCCGTTTTTCACGATTCGGTCGGAGACCACCATACCTTTATCAAGGGGAGTCACCGATTTCGCTGAAACTTCGTCTATTGGGGTCATTTGGAGTGCTGATCACGAATCCGACATCTGTTTCTCACGATTCGGTCGGAGACCACGCATACATTTCACAAGGGTGATCCAGGTTAGAGTCACCGATTTCGCTGAAACTTCGTCTAGGGGGAGTTCGCGATTCGGTCGGAGACCACCCATACCTTTAAAAAGGGTGGTCCAGGTAGAGTCACCGATTTCGCTGAAACTTCGTCTAGGGGGGGGGGGTCATTTGGGGTGCTGATCACGAATCCGACATCCGCTTTTCACGATTCGGTCGGAGACCACCCATACCTTTAAAAAGGGGTGGTCCAGGTAGAGTCACCGATTTCGCTGAAACTTCGCCTAGGAGGGTTCACGATTCGGTCGGAGACCACGCATACCTTTCACAAGGGTGATCCAGTTAGAGTCACCGATTTCGCTGAAACTTCGTCTAGGGGAGTTCGCGATTCGGTCGGAGACCACCCATACCTTTAAGAAAAGGGGTGGTCCAGGTAGAGTCACCGATTTCGCTGAAACTTCGTCTATTGGGGTCCATTTGGAGTGCTGATCACGAATCCGACATCTGTTTCTCACGATTCGGTCGGAGACCACGCATACCTTTCACAAGGGTGATCCAGTTAGAGTCACCGATTTCGCTGAAACTTCGTCTGGGGGGGTCATTTGGGGTGCTGATCACGAATCTGACATCCGTTTTTCACAATTCGGTCGAAGACCACCCATACCTTTATCAAGGGTGGTCCAGGTAGAGTCACCGATTTCGCTGAAACTTCGGTCTAGGGGGGGGGTCATTTGGGGGTGCTGATCACGAATCCGACATCCGCTTTTCACGATTCGGTCGGAGACCACCCATACCTTTAAAAAGGGTGGTCCAGGTAGAGTCACCGATTTCGCTGAAACTTCGCCTAGGAGGGTTCACGATTCGGTCGGAGACCACGCATACCTTTCACAAGGGTGATCCAGTTAGAGTCACCGATTTCGCTGAAACTGCGTCTGGGGGGGTCATTGGGGTGCTGATCACGAATCTGACATCCGTTTTTCACAATTCGGTCGGAGACCACCCATACCTTTAAAAAGGGTGGTCCAGGTAGAGTCACCGATTTCGCTGAAACTTCGTCTGGGGGGGTCATTTGGGGTGCTGATCACGAATCTGACATCCGTTTTTCACAATTCGGTCGAAGACCACCCATACCTTTATCAACGGTGGTCCAGTAGAGTCACCGATTTCGCTGAAACTTCGTCTAGGGGGTTATTTGGCTGACCACGAATCAGACATCCGTTTTTCACGATTCGGTCGGAGACCACCCATACCTTTAAAAAGGGTGGTCCAGGTAGAGTCACCGATTTCGCTGAAACTTCGCCTAGGAGGGTTCACGATTCGGTCGGAGACCACGCATACCTTTCACAAGGGTGATCCAGTTAGAGTCACCGATTTCGCTGAAACTTCGTAGGGGGGTTCCCGATTCGGTCGGAGACCAACCATACCTTTAAAAAGGGTGGTCCAGGTAGAGTCACCGATTTCGCTGAAACTTCGTCTAGGGGGGTCATTTGGGGTGCTGATCACGAATCCGACATCCGTTTTTCACGATTCGGTCGGAGACCACCATACCTTTATCAAGGGGAGTCACCGATTTCGCTGAAACTTCGTCTATTGGGGTCATTTGGAGTGCTGATCACGAATCCGACATCTGTTTCTCACGATTCGGTCGGAGACCACGCATACCTTTCACAAGGGGTGATCCAGTTAGAGTCACCGATTTCGCTGAAACTTCGTCTAGGGGGGTTCGCGATTCGGTCGGAGACCACCCATACCTTTAAAAAGGGTGGTCCAGGTAGAGTCACCGATTTCGCTGAAACTTCGTCTATTGGGGTCATTTGGAGTGCTGATCACGAATCCGACATCTGTTTCTCACGATTCGGTCGGAGACCACGCATACCTTTATCAAGGGTGGTCCAGGTAGAGTCACCGATTTCGCTGAAACTTCGTCTAGGGGGGGGGGGGGTCATTTGGGGTGCTGATCACGAATCCGACATCCGCTTTTCACGATTCGGTCGGAGGACCACCCATACCTTTAAAAAGGGTGGTCCAGGTAGAGTCACCGATTTCGCTGAAACTTCGTCTATGGGGGTCATTTGGGGTACTGATCACGAATCCGAAATCTGTTTCTCACGATTCGGTCGGAGACCACCTATACCTTTAACAAGTGTGATCCAGGTAGAGTCACCGATTTCGCTGAAACTTCGCCTAGGAGGGTTCACGATTCGGTCGGAGACCACCCATACCTTTAACAAGGGTGATCCAGTTAGAGTCACCGATTTCGCTGAAACTTCGTCTAGGGGGGTTCGCGATTCGGTCGGAGACCACCCATACCTTTAAAAAGGGGTGGTCCAGGTAGAGTCACCGATTTCGCTGAAACTTCGTCTATTGGGGTCATTTGGAGTGCTAATCACGAATCCGACATCTGTTTCTCACGATTCGGTCGGAGACCACGCATACCTTTCACAGGGGTGATCCAGTTAGAGTCACCGATTTCGCTGAAACTTCGTCTAGGGGGGTCATTTGGGGTGCTGATCACGAATCCGACATCCGCTTTTTCACAATTCGGTCGAAGACCACCCATACCTTTATCAGGGTGGTCCAGGTAGAGTCACCGATTTCGCTGGAAACTTCGTCTAGGGGGGGGGGGTCATTTGGGTTGCTGATCACGAATCCGACATCCGCTTTTCACGATTCGGTCGGAGACCACCCATACCTTTAAAAAGGGTGGTCCAGGTAGAGTCACCGATTTCGCTGAAACTTCGTTTATGGGGTCATTTGGGGTGCTGATCACGAATCTGACATCCGTTTTTCACAATTCGGTCGAAGACCACCCACACCTTAATCAAGGGTGGTCCAGGTAGAGTCACCGATTTCGCTGAAACTTCGTCTAGGGGGGTCAATTGGGGTGCTGATCACGAATCCGACATCCGCTTTTCACGATTCCGTAGAAGACCACCCCATACCTTTAACAAGGGTGGTCCAGGGTAGAGTCACCGATTTCGCTGAAACTTCGTCTATGAGGTCATTTGGGGTGCTGATCACGAATCTGACATCCGTTTTTCACGATTCGGGTCGGAGACCACCCATACCTTTAACAAGGGTGATCCAGGAGGAGTCACCGATTTCGCTGAAGCTTCGTCTAGGGGGATCATTTGGGGTGCTGATCACGAATCTGTCATCCGTTTTTCACGATTCCGTAGGAGACCACCCATACCTTTATCAAGGGTGATCCAGTTAGAGTCACCGATTTCGCTGAAACTTCGTCTATTGGGGTGCATTTGGAGTGCTGATCACGAATCCGACATCTGTTTCTCACGATTCGGTCGGAGACCACGCATACCTTTCACAAGGGTGAATCCAGTTAGAGTCACCGATTTCGCTGAAACTTGTCTCTGGGGGGTCATTTGGGGTGCTGATCACGAATCTGACATCCGTTTTTCACAATTCGGTCGAAGACCACCCATACCTTTATCAAGGGTGGTCCAGGTAGAGTCACCGATTTCGCTGAAACTTCGTCTAGGGGGGGGGGTCATTTGGGGTGCTGATCACGAATCCGACATCCGCTTTTCACGATTCGGTCGGAGACCACCCATACCTTTAAAAAGGGTGGTCCAGGTAGAGTCACCGATTTCTGCTGAAACTTCGTCTATGGGGGTCATTTGGGGTACTGATCACGAATCCGACATCTGTTTCTCACGATTCGGTCGGAGACCACCTATACCGCTGAAACTTCGCCTAGGAGGGTTCACGATTCGGTCGGAGACCACCCATACCTTTAACAAGGGTGATCCAGTTAGAGTCACCGATTTCGCTGAAACTTCGTCTAGGGGGGTTCGCGATTCGGTCGGAGACCACCCATACCTTTAAAAAGGGTGGTCCAGGTAGAGTCACCGATTTCGCTGAAACTTCGTCTATTGGGGTCATTTGGAGTGCTAATCACGAATCCGACATCTGTTTCTCACGATTCGGTCGGAGACCACGCATACCTTTCACAGGGGTGATCCAGTTAGAGTCACCGATTTCGCTGAAACTTCGTCTAGGGGGGTCATTTGGGGTGCTGATCACGAATCCGACATCCGCTTTTCACAATTCGGTCGAAGACCACCCATACCTTTATCAAGGGTGGTCCAGGTAGAGTCACCGATTTCGCTGAAACTTCGTCTAGGGGGGTCATTTGGGGTGCTGATCACGAATCCGACATCCGCTTTTCACGATTCGGTCGGAGACCACCCATACCTTTAAAAAGGGTGGTCCAGGTAGAGTCACCGATTTCGCTGAAACTTCGTCTATGGGGGTCATTTGGGGTGCTGATCACGAATCTGACATCCGTTTTTCACAATTCGGTCGAAGACCACCCACACCTTAATCAAGGGTGGTCCAGGTAGAGTCACCGATTTCGCTAAAACTTCGTCTAGGGGGGTCATTTGGGGTGCTGATCACGAATCCGACATCCGCTTTTCACGATTCCGTAGAAGACCACCCATACCTTTAACAAGGGTGGTCCAGGTAGAGTCACCGATTTCGCTGAAACTTCGTCTATGAGGTCATTTGGGGTGCTGATCACGAATCTGACATCCGTTTTTCACGATTCGGTCGGAGACCACCCATACCTTTAACAAGGGTGATCCAGGAGGAGTCACCGATTTCGCTGAAGCTTCGTCTAGGGGGATCATTTTAACAAGTGTGATCCAGGTAGAGTCACCGATTTCGCTGAAACTTCGTCTATTGGGGTCATTTGGAGTGCTGATCACGAATCCGACATCTGTTTCTCACGATTCGGTCGGAGACCACGCATACCTTTCACAAGGGTGATCCAGTTAGAGTCACCGATTTCGCTGAAACTTCGTCTGGGGGGTCATTTGGGGTGCTGATCACGAATCTGACATCCGTTTTTCACAATTCGGTCGAAGACCACCCATACCTTTATCAAGGGTGGTCCAGGTAGAGTCACCGATTTCGCTGAAACTTCGTCTAGGGGGGGGGGTCATTTGGGGTGCTGATCACGAATCCGACATCCGCTTTTCACGATTCGGTCGGAGACCACCCATACCTTTAAAAAGGGTGGTCCAGGTAGAGTCACCGATTTCGCTGAAACTTCGTCTATGGGGGTCATTTGGGGTGCTGATCACGAATCTGACATCCGTTTTTCACAATTCGGTCGAAGACCACCCACACCTTAATCAAGGGTGGTCCAGGTAGAGTCACCGATTTCGCTGAAACTTCGTCTATTGGGGTCATTTGGAGTGCTGATCACGAATCCGACATCTGTTTCTCACGATTCGGTCGGAGACCACGCATACCTTTCACAAGGGTGATCCAGTTAGAGTCACCGATTTCGCTGAAACTTCGTCTAGGGGGGTTCGCGATTCGGTCGGAGACCACCCATACCTTTAAAAAGGGTGGTCCAGGTAGAGTCACCGATTTCGCTGAAACTTCGTCTAGGGGGGTCATTTGGGGTGCTAATCACGAATCTGACATCCGTTTTTCACGACTCGGTCGGAGACCACCCATACCTTTAACAAGGGTGGTCCAGGCAGAGTCACCGATGTCGCTGAAACTTCGCCTAGGGGGGTTCACGATTCGGTCGGAGACCACCCATACCTTTAAAAAGGGTGGTCCAGGTAGAGTCACCGATTTCGCTGAAACTTCTAGGGGTCATTTGGGGTGCTGATCACGAATCTGACATCCGTTTTTCACGATTCCGTAGGAGACCACCCATACCTTTATCAAGGGGAGTCACCGATTTCGCTGAAACTTCGTCTATTGGGGTCATTTGGAGTGCTGATCACGAATCCGACATCTGTTTCTCACGATTCGGTCGGAGACCACGCATACCTTTCACAAGGGTGATCCAGTTAGAGTCACCGATTTCGCTGAAACTTCGTCTAGGGGGGTTCGCGATTCGGTCGGAGACCACCCATACCTTTAAAAAGGGTGGTCCAGGTAGAGTCACCGATTTCGCTGAAACTTCGTCTATTGGGGTCATTTGGAGTGCTGATCACGAATCCGACATCTGTTTCTCACGATTCGGTCGGAGACCACGCATACCTTTCACAAGGGTGATCCAGTTAGAGTCACCGATTTCGCTGAAACTTCGCCTAGGAGGGTTCACGATTCGGTCGGAGACCACCCATACCTTTAACAAGGGTGGTCCAGGCAAAGTCACCGATTTCGCTGAAACTTCGTCTAAGGGGTTTTTGGCTGACCACGAATCAGACATCCGTTTCTCACGATTCGGTCGGAGACCACGCATACCTTTCACAAGGGTGATCCAGTTAGAGTCACCGATTTCGCTGAAACTTCGTCTGGGGGGGTCATTTGGGGTGCTGATCACGAATCTGACATCCGTTTTTCACAATTCGGTCGAAGACCACCCATACCTTTATCAAGGGTGGTCCAGGTAGAGTCACCGATTTCGCTGAAACTTCGTCTAGGGGGGGGGGGGGTCATTTGGGTTGCTGATCACGAATCCGACATCCGCTTTTCACGATTCGGTCGGAGACCACCCATACCTTTAAAAAGGGTGGTCCAGGTAGAGTCACCGATTTCGCTGAAACTTCGTCTATGGGGGTCATTTGGGGTACTGATCACGAATCCGACATCTGTTTCTCACGATTCGGTCGGAGACCACCTATACCTTTAACAAGTGTGATCCAGGTAGAGTCACCGATTTCGCTGAAACTTCGCCTAGGAGGGTTCACGATTCGGTCGGAGACCACCCATACCTTTATCAAGGGTAGTCCAGGTAGAGTCACCGATTTCGCTGAAACTTCGTCTGGGGGGTTATTTGGCTGACCACGAATCAGACATCCGTTTTTCACGATTCGGTCGGAGACCACCCATACCTTTAAAAAGGGTGGTCCAGGTAGAGTCACCGATTTCGCTGAAACTTCGCCTAGGAGGGTTCACGATTCGGTCGGAGACCACGCATACCTTTCACAAGGGTGATCCAGTTAGAGTCACCGATTTCGCTGAAACTTCGTCTAGGGGGGTTCGCGATTCGGTCGGAGACCACCCATACCTTTAAAAAGGGTGGTCCAGGTAGAGTCACCGATTTCGCTGAAACTTCGTCTATTGGGGTCATTTGGAGTGCTGATCACGAATCCGACATCTGTTTCTCACGATTCGGTCGGAGACCACGCATACCTTTCACAAGGGTGATCCAGTTAGAGTCACCGATTTCGCTGAAACTTCGTCTGGGGGGGTCATTTGGGGTGCTGATCACGAATCTGACATCCGTTTTTCACAATTCGGTCGAAGACCACCCATACCTTTATCAAGGGTGGTCCAGGTAGAGTCACCGATTTCGCTGAAACTTCGTCTAGGGGGGGGGGTCATTTGGGGTGCTGATCACGAATCCGACATCCGCTTTTCACGATTCGGTCGGAGACCACCCATACCTTTAAAAAGGGTGGTCCAGGTAGAGTCACCGATTTCGCTGAAACTTCGTCTATGGGGGTCATTTGGGGTACTGATCACGAATCCGACATCTGTTTCTCACGATTCGGTCGGAGACCACCTATACCTTTAACAAGTGTGATCCAGGTAGAGTCACCGATTTCGCTGAAACTTCGCCTAGGAGGGTTCACGATTCGGTCGGAGACCACCCATACCTTTAACAAGGGTGATCCAGTTAGAGTCACCGATTTCGCTGAAACTTCGTCTAGGGGGGTTCGCGATTCGGTCGGAGACCACCCATACCTTTAAAAAGGGTGGTCCAGGTAGAGTCACCGATTTCGCTGAAACTTCGTCTATTGGGGTCATTTGGAGTGCTGATCACGAATCCGACATCTGTTTCTCACGATTCGGTCGGAGACCACGCATACCTTTCACAAGGGTGATCCAGTTAGAGTCACCGATTTCGCTGAAACTTCGTCTAGGGGGGTCATTTGGGGTGCTGATCACGAATCCGACATCCGCTTTTCACAATTCGGTCGAAGACCACCCATACCTTTATCAAGGGTGGTCCAGGTAGAGTCACCGATTTCGCTGAAACTTCGTCTAGGGGGGTCATTTGGGGTGCTGATCACGAATCCGACATCCGCTTTTCACGATTCGGTCGGAGACCACCCATACCTTTAAAAAGGGTGGTCCAGGTAGAGTCACCGATTTCGCTGAAACTTCGTCTATGGGGGTCATTTGGGGTGCTGATCACGAATCTGACATCCGTTTTTCACAATTCGGTCGAAGACCACCCACACCTTAATCAAGGGTGGTCCAGGTAGAGTCACCGATTTCGCTGAAACTTCGTCTATTGGGGTCATTTGGAGTGCTGATCACGAATCCGACATCTGTTTCTCACGATTCGGTCGGAGACCACGCATACCTTTCACAAGGGTGATCCAGTTAGAGTCACCGATTTCGCTGAAACTTCGTCTGGGGGGGTCATTTGGGGTGCTGATCACGAATCTGACATCCGTTTTTCACAATTCGGTCGAAGACCACCCATACCTTTATCAAGGGTGGTCCAGGTAGAGTCACCGATTTCGCTGAAACTTCGTCTAGGGGGGGGGGGTCATTTGGGTTGCTGATCACGAATCCGACATCCGCTTTTCACGATTCGGTCGGAGACCACCCATACCTTTAAAAAGGGTGGTCCAGGTAGAGTCACCGATTTCGCTGAAACTTCGTCTATGGGGGTCATTTGGGGTACTGATCACGAATCCGACATCTGTTTCTCACGATTCGGTCGGAGACCACCTATACCTTTAACAAGTGTGATCCAGGTAGAGTCACCGATTTCGCTGAAACTTCGCCTAGGAGGGTTCACGATTCGGTCGGAGACCACCCATACCTTTATCAAGGGTGCTCCAGGTAGAGTCACCGATTTCGCTGAAACTTCGTCTGGGGGGTTATTTGGCTGACCACGAATCAGACATCCGTTTTTCACGATTCGGTCGGAGACCACCCATACCTTTAAAAAGGGTGGTCCAGGTAGAGTCACCGATTTCGCTGAAACTTCGCCTAGGAGGGTTCACGATTCGGTCGGAGACCACGCATACCTTTCACAAGGGTGATCCAGTTAGAGTCACCGATTTCGCTGAAACTTCGTCTAGGGGGGTTCGCGATTCGGTCGGAGACCACCCATACCTTTAAAAAGGGTGGTCCAGGTAGAGTCACCGATTTCGCTGAAACTTCGTCTATTGGGGTCATTTGGAGTGCTGATCACGAATCCGACATCTGTTTCTCACGATTCGGTCGGAGACCACGCATACCTTTCACAAGGGTGATCCAGTTAGAGTCACCGATTTCGCTGAAACTTCGCCTAGGAGGGTTCACGATTCGGTCGGAGACCACCCATACCTTTAACAAGGGTGATCCAGTTAGAGTCACCGATTTCGCTGAAACTTCGTCTAGGGGGGTCATTTGGGGTGCTGATCACGAATCTGACATCCGTTTTTCACAATTCGGTCGAAGACCACCCATACCTTTATCAAGGGTGGTCCAGGTAGAGTCACCGATTTCGCTGAAACTTCGTCTAGGGGGGGGGGGTCATTTGGGGTGCTGATCACGAATCCGACATCCGCTTTTCACGATTCGGTCGGAGACCACCCATACCTTTAAAAAGGGTGGTCCAGGTAGAGTCACCGATTTCGCTGAAACTTCGTCTATGGGGGTCATTTGGGGTACTGATCACGAATCCGACATCTGTTTCTCACGATTCGGTCGGAGACCACCTATACCTTTAACAAGTGTGATCCAGGTAGAGTCACCGATTTCGCTGAAACTTCGCCTAGGAGGGTTCACGATTCGGTCGGAGACCACCCATACCTTTAACAAGGGTGATCCAGTTAGAGTCACCGATTTCGCTGAAACTTCGTCTAGGGGGGTTCGCGATTCGGTCGGAGACCACCCATACCTTTAAAAAGGGTGGTCCAGGTAGAGTCACCGATTTCGCTGAAACTTCGTCTATTGGGGTCATTTGGAGTGCTGATCACGAATCCGACATCTGTTTCTCACGATTCGGTCGGAGACCACGCATACCTTTCACAAGGGTGATCCAGTTAGAGTCACCGATTTCGCTGAAACTTCGTCTAGGGGGGTCATTTGGGGTGCTGATCACGAATCCGACATCCGCTTTTCACAATTCGGTCGAAGACCACCCATACCTTTATCAAGGGTGGTCCAGGTAGAGTCACCGATTTCGCTGAAACTTCGTCTAGGGGGGTCATTTGGGGTGCTGATCACGAATCCGACATCCGCTTTTCACGATTCGGTCGGAGACCACCCATACCTTTAAAAAGGGTGGTCCAGGTAGAGTCACCGATTTCGCTGAAACTTCGTCTATGGGGGTCATTTGGGGTGCTGATCACGAATCTGACATCCGTTTTTCACAATTCGGTCGAAGACCACCCACACCTTAATC
The DNA here is from genome assembly GCA_947359475.1 of Heligmosomoides polygyrus bakeri. Taxonomy (NCBI): domain Eukaryota; kingdom Metazoa; phylum Nematoda; class Chromadorea; order Rhabditida; family Heligmosomidae; genus Heligmosomoides; species Heligmosomoides polygyrus. The sequence goes on from CANAIB010000021.1 coordinate 17,823, forward strand.
AAGGGTGGTCCAGGTAGAGTCACCGATTTCGCTGAAACTTCGTCTATTGGGGTCATTTGGAGTGCTGATCACGAATCCGACATCTGTTTCTCACGATTCGGTCGGAGACCACGCATACCTTTCACAAGGGTGATCCAGTTAGAGTCACCGATTTCGCTGAAACTTCGTCTGGGGGGGTCATTTGGGGTGCTGATCACGAATCTGACATCCGTTTTTCACAATTCGGTCGAAGACCACCCATACCTTTATCAAGGGTGGTCCAGGTAGAGTCACCGATTTCGCTGAAACTTCGTCTAGGGGGGGGGGGTCATTTGGGTTGCTGATCACGAATCCGACATCCGCTTTTCACGATTCGGTCGGAGACCACCCATACCTTTAAAAAGGGTGGTCCAGGTAGAGTCACCGATTTCGCTGAAACTTCGCCTAGGAGGGTTCACGATTCGGTCGGAGACCACCCATACCTTTATCAAGGGTGGTCCAGGTAGAGTCACCGATTTCGCTGAAACTTCGTCTAGGGGGGGGGGTCATTTGGGGTACTGATCACGAATCCGACATCTGTTTCTCACGATTCGGTCGGAGACCACCTATACCTTTAACAAGTGTGATCCAGGTAGAGTCACCGATTTCGCTGAAACTTCGCCTAGGAGGGTTCACGATTCGGTCGGAGACCACCCATACCTTTATCAAGGGTGCTCCAGGTAGAGTCACCGATTTCGCTGAAACTTCGTCTGGGGGGTTATTTGGCTGACCACGAATCAGACATCCGTTTTTCACGATTCGGTCGGAGACCACCCATACCTTTAAAAAGGGTGGTCCAGGTAGAGTCACCGATTTCGCTGAAACTTCGCCTAGGAGGGTTCACGATTCGGTCGGAGACCACGCATACCTTTCACAAGGGTGATCCAGTTAGAGTCACCGATTTCGCTGAAACTTCGTCTAGGGGGGTTCGCGATTCGGTCGGAGACCACCCATACCTTTAAAAAGGGTGGTCCAGGTAGAGTCACCGATTTCGCTGAAACTTCGTCTATTGGGGTCATTTGGAGTGCTGATCACGAATCCGACATCTGTTTCTCACGATTCGGTCGGAGACCACGCATACCTTTCACAAGGGTGATCCAGTTAGAGTCACCGATTTCGCTGAAACTTCGTCTGGGGGGTCATTTGGGGTGCTGATCACGAATCTGACATCCGTTTTTCACAATTCGGTCGAAGACCACCCATACCTTTATCAAGGGTGGTCCAGGTAGAGTCACCGATTTCGCTGAAACTTCGTCTAGGGGGGGGGGGTCATTTGGGGTGCTGATCACGAATCCGACATCCGCTTTTCACGATTCGGTCGGAGACCACCCATACCTTTAAAAAGGGTGGTCCAGGTAGAGTCACCGATTTCGCTGAAACTTCGTCTATGGGGGTCATTTGGGGTACTGATCACGAATCCGACATCTGTTTCTCACGATTCGGTCGGAGACCACCTATACCTTTAACAAGTGTGATCCAGGTAGAGTCACCGATTTCGCTGAAACTTCGCCTAGGAGGGTTCACGATTCGGTCGGAGACCACCCATACCTTTAACAAGGGTGATCCAGTTAGAGTCACCGATTTCGCTGAAACTTCGTCTAGGGGGGTTCGCGATTCGGTCGGAGACCACCCATACCTTTAAAAAGGGTGGTCCAGGTAGAGTCACCGATTTCGCTGAAACTTCGTCTATTGGGGTCATTTGGAGTGCTAATCACGAATCCGACATCTGTTTCTCACGATTCGGTCGGAGACCACGCATACCTTTCACAGGGGTGATCCAGTTAGAGTCACCGATTTCGCTGAAACTTCGTCTAGGGGGGTCATTTGGGGTGCTGATCACGAATCCGACATCCGCTTTTCACAATTCGGTCGAAGACCACCCATACCTTTATCAAGGGTGGTCCAGGTAGAGTCACCGATTTCGCTGAAACTTCGTCTAGGGGGGTCATTTGGGGTGCTGATCACGAATCCGACATCCGCTTTTCACGATTCGGTCGGAGACCACCCATACCTTTAAAAAGGGTGGTCCAGGTAGAGTCACCGATTTCGCTGAAACTTCGTCTATGGGGGTCATTTGGGGTGCTGATCACGAATCTGACATCCGTTTTTCACAATTCGGTCGAAGACCACCCACACCTTAATCAAGGGTGGTCCAGGTAGAGTCACCGATTTCGCTGAAACTTCGTCTAGGGGGGTCATTTGGGGTGCTGATCACGAATCCGACATCCGCTTTTCACGATTCCGTAGAAGACCACCCATACCTTTAACAAGGGTGGTCCAGGTAGAGTCACCGATTTCGCTGAAACTTCGTCTATGAGGTCATTTGGGGTGCTGATCACGAATCTGACATCCGTTTTTCACGATTCGGTCGGAGACCACCCATACCTTTAACAAGGGTGATCCAGGAGGAGTCACCGATTTCGCTGAAGCTTCGTCTAGGGGGATCATTTGGGGTGCTGATCACGAATCTGTCATCCGTTTTTCACGATTCCGTAGGAGACCACCCATACCTTTATCAAGGGTGATCCAGTTAGAGTCACCGATTTCGCTGAAACTTCGTCTATTGGGGTCATTTGGAGTGCTGATCACGAATCCGACATCTGTTTCTCACGATTCGGTCGGAGACCACGCATACCTTTCACAAGGGTGATCCAGTTAGAGTCACCGATTTCGCTGAAACTTCGTCTAGGGGGGTTCGCGATTCGGTCGGAGACCACCCATACCTTTAAAAAGGGTGGTCCAGGTAGAGTCACCGATTTCGCTGAAACTTCGTCTAGGGGGGTCATTTGGGGTGCTAATCACGAATCTGACATCCGTTTTTCACGACTCGGTCGGAGACCACCCATACCTTTACCAAGGGTGGTCCAGGCAGAGTCACCGATGTCGCTGAAACTTCGCCTAGGGGGGTTCACGATTCGGTCGGAGACCACCCATACCTTTAAAAAGGGTGGTCCAGGTAGAGTCACCGATTTCGCTGAAACTTCGTCTATGGGGGTCATTTGGGGTACTGATCACGAATCCGACATCTGTTTCTCACGATTCGGTCGGAGACCACCTATACCTTTAACAAGTGTGATCCAGGTAGAGTCACCGATTTCGCTGAAACTTCGCCTAGGAGGGTTCACGATTCGGTCGGAGACCACCCATACCTTTAACAAGGGTGATCCAGTTAGAGTCACCGATTTCGCTGAAACTTCGTCTAGGGGGGTTCGCGATTCGGTCGGAGACCACCCATACCTTTAAAAAGGGTGGTCCAGGTAGAGTCACCGATTTCGCTGAAACTTCGTCTATTGGGGTCATTTGGAGTGCTAATCACGAATCCGACATCTGTTTCTCACGATTCGGTCGGAGACCACGCATACCTTTCACAGGGGTGATCCAGTTAGAGTCACCGATTTCGCTGAAACTTCGTCTAGGGGGGTCATTTGGGGTGCTGATCACGAATCCGACATCCGCATTTCACAATTCGGTCGAAGACCACCTATACCTTTATCAAGGGTGGTCCAGGTAGAGTCACCGATTTCGCTGAAACTTCGTCTAGGGGGGTCATTTGGGGTGCTGATCACGAATCCGACATCCGCTTTTCACGATTCGGTCGGAGACCACCCACACCTTAATCAAGGGTGGTCCAGGTAGAGTCACCGATTTCGCTGAAACTTCGTCTAGGGGGGTCATTTGGGGTGCTGATCACGAATCCGACATCCGCTTTTCACGATTCCGTAGAAGACCACCCATACCTTTAACAAGGGTGGTCCAGGTAGAGTCACCGATTTCGCTGAAACTTCGTCTATGAGGTCATTTGGGGTGCTGATCACGAATCTGACATCCGTTTTTCACGATTCGGTCGGAGACCACCCATACCTTTAACAAGGGTGATCCAGGAGGAGTCACCGATTTCGCTGAAGCTTCGTCTAGGGGGGTCATTTGGGGTGCTGATCACGAATCTGACATCCGTTTTTCACGATTCCGTAGGAGACCACCCATACCTTTATCAAGGGTGATCCAGTTAGAGTCACCGATTTCGCTGAAACTTCGTCTATTGGGGTCATTTGGAGTGCTGATCACGAATCCGACATCTGTTTCTCACGATTCGGTCGGAGACCACGCATACCTTTCACAAGGGTGATCCAGTTAGAGTCACCGATTTCGCTGAAACTTCGTCTAGGGGGGTTCGCGATTCGGTCGGAGACCACCCATACCTTTAAAAAGGGTGGTCCAGGTAGAGTCACCGATTTCGCTGAAACTTCGTCTAGGGGGGTCATTTGGGGTGCTAATCACGAATCTGACATCCGTTTTTCACGACTCGGTCGGAGACCACCCATACCTTTAACAAGGGTGGTCCAGGCAGAGTCACCGATGTCGCTGAAACTTCGCCTAGGGGGGTTCACGATTCGGTCGGAGACCACCCATACCTTTAAAAAGGGTGGTCCAGGTAGAGTCACCGATTTCGCTGAAACTTCTAGGGGTCATTTGGGGTGCTGATCACGAATCTGACATCCGTTTTTCACGATTCCGTAGGAGACCACCCATACCTTTATCAAGGGGAGTCACCGATTTCGCTGAAACTTCGTCTATTGGGGTCATTTGGAGTGCTGATCACGAATCCGACATCCGCTTTTCACAATTCGGTCGAAGACCACCCATACCTTTATCAAGGGTGGTCCAGGTAGAGTCACCGATTTCGCTGAAACTTCGTCTAGGGGGGTCATTTGGGGTGCTGATCACGAATCCGACATCCGCTTTTCACGATTCCGTAGAAGACCACCCATACCTTTAACAAGGGTGGTCCAGGTAGAGTCACCGATTTCGCTGAAACTTCGTCTATGAGGTCATTTGGGGTGCTGATCACGAATCTGACATCCGTTTTTCACGATTCGGTCGGAGACCACCCATACCTTTAACAAGGGTGATCCAGGAGGAGTCACCGATTTCGCTGAAGCTTCGTCTAGGGGGGTCATTTGGGGTGCTGATCACGAATCTGACATCCGTTTTTCACGATTCCGTAGGAGACCACCCATACCTTTATCAAGGGTGATCCAGTTAGAGTCACCGATTTCGCTGAAACTTCGTCTATTGGGGTCATTTGGAGTGCTGATCACGAATCCGACATCTGTTTCTCACGATTCGGTCGGAGACCACGCATACCTTTCACAAGGGTGATCCAGTTAGAGTCACCGATTTCGCTGAAACTTCGTCTAGGGGGGTTCGCGATTCGGTCGGAGACCACCCATACCTTTAAAAAGGGTGGTCCAGGTAGAGTCACCGATTTCGCTGAAACTTCGTCTAGGGGGGTCATTTGGGGTGCTAATCACGAATCTGACATCCGTTTTTCACGACTCGGTCGGAGACCACCCATACCTTTAACAAGGGTGGTCCAGGCAGAGTCACCGATGTCGCTGAAACTTCGCCTAGGGGGGTTCACGATTCGGTCGGAGACCACCCATACCTTTAAAAAGGGTGGTCCAGGTAGAGTCACCGATTTCGCTGAAACTTCTAGGGGTCATTTGGGGTGCTGATCACGAATCTGACATCCGTTTTTCACGATTCCGTAGGAGACCACCCATACCTTTATCAAGGGGAGTCACCGATTTCGCTGAAACTTCGTCTATTGGGGTCATTTGGAGTGCTGATCACGAATCCGACATCCGCTTTTCACAATTCGGTCGAAGACCACCCATACCTTTATCAAGGGTGGTCCAGGTAGAGTCACCGATTTCGCTGAAACTTCGTCTAGGGGGGTCATTTGGGGTGCTGATCACGAATCCGACATCCGCTTTTCACGATTCGGTCGGAGACCACCCATACCTTTAAAAAGGGTGGTCCAGGTAGAGTCACCGATTTCGCTGAAACTTCGTCTATGGGGGTCATTTGGGGTGCTGATCACGAATCTGACATCCGTTTTTCACAATTCGGTCGAAGACCACCCACACCTTAATCAAGGGTGGTCCAGGTAGAGTCACCGACTTCGCTGAAACTTCGTCTAGGGGGGTCATTTGGGGTGCTGATCACGAATCCGACATCTGTTTCTCACGATTCGGTCGGAGACCACGCATACCTTTCACAAGGGTGATCCAGTTAGAGTCACCGATTTCGCTGAAACTTCGTCTATTGGGGTCATTTGGAGTGCTGATCACGAATCTGACATCCGCTTTTCACGATTCCGTAGAAGACCACCCATACCTTTAACAAGGGTGATCCAGGAGGAGTCACCGATTTCGCTGAAGCTTCGTCTAGGGGGGTCATCTGGGGTGCTGATCACGAATCTGACATCCGTTTTTCACGATTCCGTAGGAGACCACCCATACCTTTATCAAGGGTGATCCAGTTAGAGTCACCGATTTCGCTGAAACTTCGTCTATTGGGGTCATTTGGAGTGCTGATCACGAATCCGACATCTGTTTCTCACGATTCGGTCGGAGACCACGCATACCTTTCACAAGGGTGATCCAGTTAGAGTCACCGATTTCGCTGAAACTTCGTCTAGGGGGGTTCGCGATTCGGTCGGAGACCACCCATACCTTTAAAAAGGGTGGTCCAGGTAGAGTCACCGATTTCGCTGAAACTTCGTCTAGGGGGGTCATTTGGGGTGCTAATCACGAATCTGACATCCGTTTTTCACGACTCGGTCGGAGACCACCCATACCTTTAAAAAGGGTGGTCCAGGTAGAGTCACCGATTTCGCTGAAACTTCTAGGGGTCATTTGGGGTGCTGATCACGAATCTGACATCCGTTTTTCACGATTCCGTAGGAGACCACCCATACCTTTATCAAGGGGAGTCACCGATTTCGCTGAAACTTCGTCTATTGGGGTCATTTGGAGTGCTGATCACGAATCCGACATCCGCTTTTCACAATTCGGTCGAAGACCACCCATACCTTTATCAAGGGTGGTCCAGGTAGAGTCACCGATTTCGCTGAAACTTCGTCTAGGGGGGTCATTTGGGGTGCTGATCACGAATCCGACATCCGCTTTTCACGATTCGGTCGGAGACCACCCATACCTTTAAAAAGGGTGGTCCAGGTAGAGTCACCGATTTCGCTGAAACTTCGTCTATGGGGGTCATTTGGGGTGCTGATCACGAATCTGACATCCGTTTTTCACAATTCGGTCGAAGACCACCCACACCTTAATCAAGGGTGGTCCAGGTAGAGTCACCGACTTCGCTGAAACTTCGTCTAGGGGGGTCATTTGGGGTGCTGATCACGAATCCGACATCTGTTTCTCACGATTCGGTCGGAGACCACGCATACCTTTCACAAGGGTGATCCAGTTAGAGTCACCGATTTCGCTGAAACTTCGTCTATTGGGGTCATTTGGAGTGCTGATCACGAATCTGACATCCGCTTTTCACGATTCCGTAGAAGACCACCCATACCTTTAACAAGGGTGATCCAGGAGGAGTCACCGATTTCGCTGAAGCTTCGTCTAGGGGGGTCATCTGGGGTGCTGATCACGAATCTGACATCCGTTTTTCACGATTCCGTAGGAGACCACCCATACCTTTATCAAGGGTGATCCAGTTAGAGTCACCGATTTCGCTGAAACTTCGTCTATTGGGGTCATTTGGAGTGCTGATCACGAATCCGACATCTGTTTCTCACGATTCGGTCGGAGACCACGCATACCTTTCACAAGGGTGATCCAGTTAGAGTCACCGATTTCGCTGAAACTTCGTCTAGGGGGGTTCGCGATTCGGTCGGAGACCACCCATACCTTTAAAAAGGGTGGTCCAGGTAGAGTCACCGATTTCGCTGAAACTTCGTCTAGGGGGGTCATTTGGGGTGCTAATCACGAATCTGACATCCGTTTTTCACGACTCGGTCGGAGACCACCCATACCTTTAAAAAGGGTGGTCCAGGTAGAGTCACCGATTTCGCTGAAACTTCTAGGGGTCATTTGGGGTGCTGATCACGAATCTGACATCCGTTTTTCACGATTCCGTAGGAGACCACCCATACCTTTATCAAGGGGAGTCACCGATTTCGCTGAAACTTCGTCTATTGGGGTCATTTGGAGTGCTGATCACGAATCCGACATCTGTTTCTCACGATTCGGTCGGAGACCACGCATACCTTTCACAAGGGTGATCCAGTTAGAGTCACCGATTTCGCTGAAACTTCGTCTAGGGGGGTTCGCGATTCGGTCGGAGACCACCCATACCTTTAAAAAGGGTGGTCCAGGTAGAGTCACCGATTTCGCTGAAACTTCGTCTATTGGGGTCATTTGGAGTGCTGATCACGAATCCGACATCTGTTTCTCACGATTCGGTCGGAGACCACGCATACCTTTCACAAGGGTGATCCAGTTAGAGTCACCGATTTCGCTGAAACTTCGCCTAGGAGGGTTCACGATTCGGTCGGAGACCACCCATACCTTTAACAAGGGTGATCCAGTTAGAGTCACCGATTTCGCTGAAACTTCGTCTAGGGGGGTTCGCGATTCGGTCGGAGACCACCCATACCTTTAAAAAGGGTGGTCCAGGTAGAGTCACCGATTTCGCTGAAACTTCGTCTATTGGGGTCATTTGGAGTGCTGATCACGAATCCGACATCTGTTTCTCACGATTCGGTCGGAGACCACGCATACCTTTCACAAGGGTGATCCAGTTAGAGTCACCGATTTCGCTGAAACTTCGTCTAGGGGGGTTCGCGATTCGGTCGGAGACCACCCATACCTTTAAAAAGGGTGGTCCAGGTAGAGTCACCGATTTCGCTGAAACTTCGTCTATTGGGGTCATTTGGAGTGCTAATCACGAATCCGACATCTGTTTCTCACGATTCGGTCGGAGACCACGCATACCTTTCACAGGGGTGATCCAGTTAGAGTCACCGATTTCGCTGAAACTTCGTCTAGGGGGGTCATTTGGGGTGCTGATCACGAATCCGACATCCGCTTTTCACAATTCGGTCGAAGACCACCCATACCTTTATCAAGGGTGGTCCAGGTAGAGTCACCGATTTCGCTGAAACTTCGTCTAGGGGGGTCATTTGGGGTGCTGATCACGAATCCGACATCCGCTTTTCACGATTCGGTCGGAGACCACCCATACCTTTAAAAAGGGTGGTCCAGGTAGAGTCACCGATTTCGCTGAAACTTCGTCTATGGGGGTCATTTGGGGTGCTGATCACGAATCTGACATCCGTTTTTCACAATTCGGTCGAAGACCACCCACACCTTAATCAAGGGTGGTCCAGGTAGAGTCACCGATTTCGCTGAAACTTCGTCTAGGGGGGTCATTTGGGGTGCTGATCACGAATCCGACATCCGCTTTTCACGATTCCGTAGAAGACCACCCATACCTTTAACAAGGGTGGTCCAGGTAGAGTCACCGATTTCGCTGAAACTTCGTCTATGAGGTCATTTGGGGTGCTGATCACGAATCTGACATCCGTTTTTCACGATTCGGTCGGAGACCACCCATACCTTTAACAAGGGTGATCCAGGAGGAGTCACCGATTTCGCTGAAGCTTCGTCTAGGGGGATCATTTGGGGTGCTGATCACGAATCTGTCATCCGTTTTTCACGATTCCGTAGGAGACCACCCATACCTTTATCAAGGGTGATCCAGTTAGAGTCACCGATTTCGCTGAAACTTCGTCTATTGGGGTCATTTGGAGTGCTGATCACGAATCCGACATCTGTTTCTCACGATTCGGTCGGAGACCACGCATACCTTTCACAAGGGTGATCCAGTTAGAGTCACCGATTTCGCTGAAACTTCGTCTAGGGGGGTTCGCGATTCGGTCGGAGACCACCCATACCTTTAAAAAGGGTGGTCCAGGTAGAGTCACCGATTTCGCTGAAACTTCGTCTAGGGGGGTCATTTGGGGTGCTAATCACGAATCTGACATCCGTTTTTCACGACTCGGTCGGAGACCACCCATACCTTTACCAAGGGTGGTCCAGGCAGAGTCACCGATGTCGCTGAAACTTCGCCTAGGGGGGTTCACGATTCGGTCGGAGACCACCCATACCTTTAAAAAGGGTGGTCCAGGTAGAGTCACCGATTTCGCTGAAACTTCGTCTATGGGGGTCATTTGGGGTACTGATCACGAATCCGACATCTGTTTCTCACGATTCGGTCGGAGACCACCTATACCTTTAACAAGTGTGATCCAGGTAGAGTCACCGATTTCGCTGAAACTTCGCCTAGGAGGGTTCACGATTCGGTCGGAGACCACCCATACCTTTAACAAGGGTGATCCAGTTAGAGTCACCGATTTCGCTGAAACTTCGTCTAGGGGGGTTCGCGATTCGGTCGGAGACCACCCATACCTTTAAAAAGGGTGGTCCAGGTAGAGTCACCGATTTCGCTGAAACTTCGTCTATTGGGGTCATTTGGAGTGCTAATCACGAATCCGACATCTGTTTCTCACGATTCGGTCGGAGACCACGCATACCTTTCACAGGGGTGATCCAGTTAGAGTCACCGATTTCGCTGAAACTTCGTCTAGGGGGGTCATTTGGGGTGCTGATCACGAATCCGACATCCGCATTTCACAATTCGGTCGAAGACCACCTATACCTTTATCAAGGGTGGTCCAGGTAGAGTCACCGATTTCGCTGAAACTTCGTCTAGGGGGGTCATTTGGGGTGCTGATCACGAATCCGACATCCGCTTTTCACGATTCGGTCGGAGACCACCCACACCTTAATCAAGGGTGGTCCAGGTAGAGTCACCGATTTCGCTGAAACTTCGTCTAGGGGGGTCATTTGGGGTGCTGATCACGAATCCGACATCCGCTTTTCACGATTCCGTAGAAGACCACCCATACCTTTAACAAGGGTGGTCCAGGTAGAGTCACCGATTTCGCTGAAACTTCGTCTATGAGGTCATTTGGGGTGCTGATCACGAATCTGACATCCGTTTTTCACGATTCGGTCGGAGACCACCCATACCTTTAACAAGGGTGATCCAGGAGGAGTCACCGATTTCGCTGAAGCTTCGTCTAGGGGGGTCATTTGGGGTGCTGATCACGAATCTGACATCCGTTTTTCACGATTCCGTAGGAGACCACCCATACCTTTATCAAGGGTGATCCAGTTAGAGTCACCGATTTCGCTGAAACTTCGTCTATTGGGGTCATTTGGAGTGCTGATCACGAATCCGACATCTGTTTCTCACGATTCGGTCGGAGACCACGCATACCTTTCACAAGGGTGATCCAGTTAGAGTCACCGATTTCGCTGAAACTTCGTCTAGGGGGGTTCGCGATTCGGTCGGAGACCACCCATACCTTTAAAAAGGGTGGTCCAGGTAGAGTCACCGATTTCGCTGAAACTTCGTCTAGGGGGGTCATTTGGGGTGCTAATCACGAATCTGACATCCGTTTTTCACGACTCGGTCGGAGACCACCCATACCTTTAACAAGGGTGGTCCAGGCAGAGTCACCGATGTCGCTGAAACTTCGCCTAGGGGGGTTCACGATTCGGTCGGAGACCACCCATACCTTTAAAAAGGGTGGTCCAGGTAGAGTCACCGATTTCGCTGAAACTTCTAGGGGTCATTTGGGGTGCTGATCACGAATCTGACATCCGTTTTTCACGATTCCGTAGGAGACCACCCATACCTTTATCAAGGGGAGTCACCGATTTCGCTGAAACTTCGTCTATTGGGGTCATTTGGAGTGCTGATCACGAATCCGACATCCGCTTTTCACAATTCGGTCGAAGACCACCCATACCTTTATCAAGGGTGGTCCAGGTAGAGTCACCGATTTCGCTGAAACTTCGTCTAGGGGGGTCATTTGGGGTGCTGATCACGAATCCGACATCCGCTTTTCACGATTCCGTAGAAGACCACCCATACCTTTAACAAGGGTGGTCCAGGTAGAGTCACCGATTTCGCTGAAACTTCGTCTATGAGGTCATTTGGGGTGCTGATCACGAATCTGACATCCGTTTTTCACGATTCGGTCGGAGACCACCCATACCTTTAACAAGGGTGATCCAGGAGGAGTCACCGATTTCGCTGAAGCTTCGTCTAGGGGGGTCATTTGGGGTGCTGATCACGAATCTGACATCCGTTTTTCACGATTCCGTAGGAGACCACCCATACCTTTATCAAGGGTGATCCAGTTAGAGTCACCGATTTCGCTGAAACTTCGTCTATTGGGGTCATTTGGAGTGCTGATCACGAATCCGACATCTGTTTCTCACGATTCGGTCGGAGACCACGCATACCTTTCACAAGGGTGATCCAGTTAGAGTCACCGATTTCGCTGAAACTTCGTCTAGGGGGGTTCGCGATTCGGTCGGAGACCACCCATACCTTTAAAAAGGGTGGTCCAGGTAGAGTCACCGATTTCGCTGAAACTTCGTCTAGGGGGGTCATTTGGGGTGCTAATCACGAATCTGACATCCGTTTTTCACGACTCGGTCGGAGACCACCCATACCTTTAACAAGGGTGGTCCAGGCAGAGTCACCGATGTCGCTGAAACTTCGCCTAGGGGGGTTCACGATTCGGTCGGAGACCACCCATACCTTTAAAAAGGGTGGTCCAGGTAGAGTCACCGATTTCGCTGAAACTTCTAGGGGTCATTTGGGGTGCTGATCACGAATCTGACATCCGTTTTTCACGATTCCGTAGGAGACCACCCATACCTTTATCAAGGGGAGTCACCGATTTCGCTGAAACTTCGTCTATTGGGGTCATTTGGAGTGCTGATCACGAATCCGACATCCGCTTTTCACAATTCGGTCGAAGACCACCCATACCTTTATCAAGGGTGGTCCAGGTAGAGTCACCGATTTCGCTGAAACTTCGTCTAGGGGGGTCATTTGGGGTGCTGATCACGAATCCGACATCCGCTTTTCACGATTCGGTCGGAGACCACCCATACCTTTAAAAAGGGTGGTCCAGGTAGAGTCACCGATTTCGCTGAAACTTCGTCTATGGGGGTCATTTGGGGTGCTGATCACGAATCTGACATCCGTTTTTCACAATTCGGTCGAAGACCACCCACACCTTAATCAAGGGTGGTCCAGGTAGAGTCACCGACTTCGCTGAAACTTCGTCTAGGGGGGTCATTTGGGGTGCTGATCACGAATCCGACATCTGTTTCTCACGATTCGGTCGGAGACCACGCATACCTTTCACAAGGGTGATCCAGTTAGAGTCACCGATTTCGCTGAAACTTCGTCTATTGGGGTCATTTGGAGTGCTGATCACGAATCTGACATCCGCTTTTCACGATTCCGTAGAAGACCACCCATACCTTTAACAAGGGTGATCCAGGAGGAGTCACCGATTTCGCTGAAGCTTCGTCTAGGGGGGTCATCTGGGGTGCTGATCACGAATCTGACATCCGTTTTTCACGATTCCGTAGGAGACCACCCATACCTTTATCAAGGGTGATCCAGTTAGAGTCACCGATTTCGCTGAAACTTCGTCTATTGGGGTCATTTGGAGTGCTGATCACGAATCCGACATCTGTTTCTCACGATTCGGTCGGAGACCACGCATACCTTTCACAAGGGTGATCCAGTTAGAGTCACCGATTTCGCTGAAACTTCGTCTAGGGGGGTTCGCGATTCGGTCGGAGACCACCCATACCTTTAAAAAGGGTGGTCCAGGTAGAGTCACCGATTTCGCTGAAACTTCGTCTAGGGGGGTCATTTGGGGTGCTAATCACGAATCTGACATCCGTTTTTCACGACTCGGTCGGAGACCACCCATACCTTTAAAAAGGGTGGTCCAGGTAGAGTCACCGATTTCGCTGAAACTTCTAGGGGTCATTTGGGGTGCTGATCACGAATCTGACATCCGTTTTTCACGATTCCGTAGGAGACCACCCATACCTTTATCAAGGGGAGTCACCGATTTCGCTGAAACTTCGTCTATTGGGGTCATTTGGAGTGCTGATCACGAATCCGACATCCGCTTTTCACAATTCGGTCGAAGACCACCCATACCTTTATCAAGGGTGGTCCAGGTAGAGTCACCGATTTCGCTGAAACTTCGTCTAGGGGGGTCATTTGGGGTGCTGATCACGAATCCGACATCCGCTTTTCACGATTCGGTCGGAGACCACCCATACCTTTAAAAAGGGTGGTCCAGGTAGAGTCACCGATTTCGCTGAAACTTCGTCTATGGGGGTCATTTGGGGTGCTGATCACGAATCTGACATCCGTTTTTCACAATTCGGTCGAAGACCACCCACACCTTAATCAAGGGTGGTCCAGGTAGAGTCACCGACTTCGCTGAAACTTCGTCTAGGGGGGTCATTTGGGGTGCTGATCACGAATCCGACATCTGTTTCTCACGATTCGGTCGGAGACCACGCATACCTTTCACAAGGGTGATCCAGTTAGAGTCACCGATTTCGCTGAAACTTCGTCTATTGGGGTCATTTGGAGTGCTGATCACGAATCTGACATCCGCTTTTCACGATTCCGTAGAAGACCACCCATACCTTTAACAAGGGTGATCCAGGAGGAGTCACCGATTTCGCTGAAGCTTCGTCTAGGGGGGTCATCTGGGGTGCTGATCACGAATCTGACATCCGTTTTTCACGATTCCGTAGGAGACCACCCATACCTTTATCAAGGGTGATCCAGTTAGAGTCACCGATTTCGCTGAAACTTCGTCTATTGGGGTCATTTGGAGTGCTGATCACGAATCCGACATCTGTTTCTCACGATTCGGTCGGAGACCACGCATACCTTTCACAAGGGTGATCCAGTTAGAGTCACCGATTTCGCTGAAACTTCGTCTAGGGGGGTTCGCGATTCGGTCGGAGACCACCCATACCTTTAAAAAGGGTGGTCCAGGTAGAGTCACCGATTTCGCTGAAACTTCGTCTAGGGGGGTCATTTGGGGTGCTAATCACGAATCTGACATCCGTTTTTCACGACTCGGTCGGAGACCACCCATACCTTTAAAAAGGGTGGTCCAGGTAGAGTCACCGATTTCGCTGAAACTTCTAGGGGTCATTTGGGGTGCTGATCACGAATCTGACATCCGTTTTTCACGATTCCGTAGGAGACCACCCATACCTTTATCAAGGGGAGTCACCGATTTCGCTGAAACTTCGTCTATTGGGGTCATTTGGAGTGCTGATCACGAATCCGACATCTGTTTCTCACGATTCGGTCGGAGACCACGCATACCTTTCACAAGGGTGATCCAGTTAGAGTCACCGATTTCGCTGAAACTTCGTCTAGGGGGGTTCGCGATTCGGTCGGAGACCACCCATACCTTTAAAAAGGGTGGTCCAGGTAGAGTCACCGATTTCGCTGAAACTTCGTCTATTGGGGTCATTTGGAGTGCTGATCACGAATCCGACATCTGTTTCTCACGATTCGGTCGGAGACCACGCATACCTTTCACAAGGGTGATCCAGTTAGAGTCACCGATTTCGCTGAAACTTCGCCTAGGAGGGTTCACGATTCGGTCGGAGACCACCCATACCTTTAACAAGGGTGGTCCAGGCAAAGTCACCGATTTCGCTGAAACTTCGTCTAAGGGGTTTTTGGCTGACCACGAATCAGACATCCGTTTTTCACGATTCGGTCGGAGACCACCCATACCTTTATCAAGGGTGGTCCAGGTAGAGTCACCGATTTCGCTGAAACTTCGTCTAGGGGGGTCATTTGGGGTGCTGATCACGAATCCGACATCCGCTTTTCACGATTCGGTCGGAGACCACCCATACCTTTAACAAGTGTGATCCAGGTAGAGTCACCGATTTCGCTGAAACTTCGTCTAGGGGGTCATTTGGGGTGCTGATCACGAATCTGACATCTGTTTTTCACAATTCGGTCGAAGACCACCCATATCTTTATCAAGGGTGGTCTAGGTAGAGTCACCGATTTCGCTGAAACTTCGTCTAGGGGAGTTCGCGATTCGGTCGGAGACCACCCATACCTTTAAAAAGGGTGGTCCAGGTAGAGTCACCGATTTCGCTGAAACTTCGTCTATTGGGGTCATTTGGAGTGCTGATCACGAATCCGACATCTGTTTCTCACGATTCGGTCGGAGACCACGCATACCTTTCACAAGGGTGATCCAGTTAGAGTCACCGATTTCGCTGAAACTTCGTCTGGGGGACTCATTTGGGGTGCTGATCACGAATCTGACATCCGTTTTTCACAATTCGGTCGAAGACCACCCATACCTTTATCAAGGGTGGTCCAGGTAGAGTCACCGATTTCGCTGAAACTTCGTCTAGGGGGGGGGGTCATTTGGGGTGCTGATCACGAATCCGACATCCGCTTTTCACGATTCGGTCGGAGACCACCCATACCTTTAAAAGGGTGGTCCAGGTAGAGTCACCGATTTCGCTGAAACTTCGTCTATGGGGGTCATTTGGGGTACTGATCACGAATCCGACATCTGTTTCTCACGATTCGGTCGGAGACCACCTATACCTTTAACAAGTGTGATCCAGGTAGAGTCACCGATTTCGCTGAAACTTCGCCTAGGAGGGTTCACGATTCGGTCGGAGACCACCCATACCTTTAACAAGGGTGATCCAGTTAGAGTCACCGATTTCGCTGAAACTTCGTCTAGGGGGGTCATTTGGGGTGCTGATCACGAATCTGACATCCTTTTTTCACAATTCGGTCGAAGACCACCCATACCTTTATCAAGGGTGGTCCAGGTAGAGTCACCGATTTCGCTGAAACTTCGTCTAGGGGGGTCATTTGGGGTGCTGATCACGAATCCGACATCCGCTTTTCACGATTCGGTCGGAGACCACCCATACCTTTAAAAAGGGTGGTCCAGGTAGAGTCACCGATTTCGCTGAAACTTCGTCTATGGGGGTCATTTGGGGTGCTGATCACGAATCTGACATCCGTTTTTCACAATTCGGTCGAAGACCACCCATACCTTTATCAAGGGTGGTCCAGGTAGAGTCACCGATTTCGCTGAAACTTCGTCTGGGGGGTTATTTGGCTGACCACGAATCAGACATCCGTTTTTCACGATTCGGTCGGAGACCACCCATACCTTTAAAAAGGGTGGTCCAGGTAGAGTCACCGATTTCGCTGAAACTTCGCCTAGGAGGGTTCACGATTCGGTCGGAGACCACGCATACCTTTCACAAGGGTGATCCAGTTAGAGTCACCGATTTCGCTGAAACTTCGTCTATGGGGGTCATTTGGGGTACTGATCACGAATCCGACATCCGCTTTTCACAATTCGGTCGAAGACCACCCATACCTTTATCAAGGGTGGTCCAGGTAGAGTCACCGATTTCGCTGAAACTTCGTCTAGGGGGGTCATTTGGGGTGCTGATCACGAATCCGACATCCGCTTTTCACGATTCGGTCGGAGACCACCCATACCTTTAAAAAGGGTGGTCCAGGTAGAGTCACCGATTTCGCTGAAACTTCGTCTATGGGGGTCATTTGGGGTGCTGATCACGAATCTGACATCCGTTTTTCACAATTCGGTCGAAGACCACCCACACCTTTATCAAGGGTGGTCCAGGTAGAGTCACCGATTTCGCTGAAACTTCGTCTGGGGGGTTATTTGGCTGACCACGAATCAGACATCCGTTTTTCACGATTCGGTCGGAGACCACCCATACCTTTAAAAAGGGTGGTCCAGGTAGAGTCACCGATTTCGCTGAAACTTCGCCTAGGAGGGTTCACGATTCGGTCGGAGACCACGCATACCTTTCACAAGGGTGATCCAGTTAGAGTCACCGATTTCGCTGAAACTTCGTCTATGGGGGTCATTTGGGGTACTGATCACGAATCCGACATCCGCTTTTCACAATTCGGTCGAAGACCACCCATACCTTTATCAAGGGTGGTCCAGGTAGAGTCACCGATTTCGCTGAAACTTCGTCTAGGGGGGTCATTTGGGGTGCTGATCACGAATCCGACATCCGCTTTTCACGATTCGGTCGGAGACCACCCATACCTTTAAAAAGGGTGGTCCAGGTAGAGTCACCGATTTCGCTGAAACTTCGTCTATGGGGGTCATTTGGGGTGCTGATCACGAATCTGACATCCGTTTTTCACAATTCGGTCGAAGACCACCCACACCTTAATCAAGGGTGGTCCAGGTAGAGTCACCGATTTCGCTGAAACTTCGTCTAGGGGGGTCATTTGGGGTGCTGATCACGAATCCGACATCCGCTTTTCACGATTCCGTAGAAGACCACCCATACCTTTAACAAGGGTGGTCCAGGTAGAGTCACCGATTTCGCTGAAACTTCGTCTATGAGGTCATTTGGGGTGCTGATCACGAATCTGACATCCGTTTTTCACGATTCGGTCGGAGACCACCCATACCTTTAACAAGGGTGATCCAGGAGGAGTCACCGATTTCGCTGAAACTTCGTCTAGGGGGGTCATTTGGGGTGCTGATCACGAATCCGACATCCGCTTTTCACGATTCGGTCGGAGACCACCCATACCTTTATCAAGGGGAGTCACCGATTTCGCTGAAACTTCGTCTATTGGGGTCATTTGGAGTGCTGATCACGAATCCGACATCTGTTTCTCACGATTCGGTCGGAGACCACGCATACCTTTCACAAGGGTGATCCAGTTAGAGTCACCGATTTCGCTGAAACTTCGTCTAGGGGGGTTCGCGATTCGGTCGGAGACCACCCATACCTTTAAAAAGGGTGGTCCAGGTAGAGTCACCGATTTCGCTGAAACTTCGTCTATTGGGGTCATTTGGAGTGCTGATCACGAATCCGACATCTGTTTCTCACGATTCGGTCGGAGACCACGCATACCTTTCACAAGGGTGATCCAGTTAGAGTCACCGATTTCGCTGAAACTTCGCCTAGGAGGGTTCACGATTCGGTCGGAGACCACCCATACCTTTAACAAGGGTGGTCCAGGCAAAGTCACCGATTTCGCTGAAACTTCGTCTAAGGGGTTTTTGGCTGACCACGAATCAGACATCCGTTTTTCACGATTCGGTCGGAGACCACCCATACCTTTATCAAGGGTGGTCCAGGTAGAGTCACCGATTTCGCTGAAACTTCGTCTAGGGGGGTCATTTGGGGTGCTGATCACGAATCCGACATCCGCTTTTCACGATTCGGTCGGAGACCACCCATACCTTTAACAAGTGTGATCCAGGTAGAGTCACCGATTTCGCTGAAACTTCGTCTAGGGGGTCATTTGGGGTGCTGATCACGAATCTGACATCTGTTTTTCACAATTCGGTCGAAGACCACCCATACCTTTATCAAGGGTGGTCTAGGTAGAGTCACCGATTTCGCTGAAACTTCGTCTAGGGGAGTTCGCGATTCGGTCGGAGACCACCCATACCTTTAAAAAGGGTGGTCCAGGTAGAGTCACCGATTTCGCTGAAACTTCGTCTATTGGGGTCATTTGGAGTGCTGATCACGAATCCGACATCTGTTTCTCACGATTCGGTCGGAGACCACGCATACCTTTCACAAGGGTGATCCAGTTAGAGTCACCGATTTCGCTGAAACTTCGTCTGGGGGACTCATTTGGGGTGCTGATCACGAATCTGACATCCGTTTTTCACAATTCGGTCGAAGACCACCCATACCTTTATCAAGGGTGGTCCAGGTAGAGTCACCGATTTCGCTGAAACTTCGTCTAGGGGGGGGGGTCATTTGGGGTGCTGATCACGAATCCGACATCCGCTTTTCACGATTCGGTCGGAGACCACCCATACCTTTAAAAGGGTGGTCCAGGTAGAGTCACCGATTTCGCTGAAACTTCGTCTATGGGGGTCATTTGGGGTACTGATCACGAATCCGACATCTGTTTCTCACGATTCGGTCGGAGACCACCTATACCTTTAACAAGTGTGATCCAGGTAGAGTCACCGATTTCGCTGAAACTTCGCCTAGGAGGGTTCACGATTCGGTCGGAGACCACCCATACCTTTAACAAGGGTGATCCAGTTAGAGTCACCGATTTCGCTGAAACTTCGTCTAGGGGGGTCATTTGGGGTGCTGATCACGAATCTGACATCCTTTTTTCACAATTCGGTCGAAGACCACCCATACCTTTATCAAGGGTGGTCCAGGTAGAGTCACCGATTTCGCTGAAACTTCGTCTAGGGGGGTCATTTGGGGTGCTGATCACGAATCCGACATCCGCTTTTCACGATTCGGTCGGAGACCACCCATACCTTTAAAAAGGGTGGTCCAGGTAGAGTCACCGATTTCGCTGAAACTTCGTCTATGGGGGTCATTTGGGGTGCTGATCACGAATCTGACATCCGTTTTTCACAATTCGGTCGAAGACCACCCATACCTTTATCAAGGGTGGTCCAGGTAGAGTCACCGATTTCGCTGAAACTTCGTCTGGGGGGTTATTTGGCTGACCACGAATCAGACATCCGTTTTTCACGATTCGGTCGGAGACCACCCATACCTTTAAAAAGGGTGGTCCAGGTAGAGTCACCGATTTCGCTGAAACTTCGCCTAGGAGGGTTCACGATTCGGTCGGAGACCACGCATACCTTTCACAAGGGTGATCCAGTTAGAGTCACCGATTTCGCTGAAACTTCGTCTATGGGGGTCATTTGGGGTACTGATCACGAATCCGACATCCGCTTTTCACAATTCGGTCGAAGACCACCCATACCTTTATCAAGGGTGGTCCAGGTAGAGTCACCGATTTCGCTGAAACTTCGTCTAGGGGGGTCATTTGGGGTGCTGATCACGAATCCGACATCCGCTTTTCACGATTCGGTCGGAGACCACCCATACCTTTAAAAAGGGTGGTCCAGGTAGAGTCACCGATTTCGCTGAAACTTCGTCTATGGGGGTCATTTGGGGTGCTGATCACGAATCTGACATCCGTTTTTCACAATTCGGTCGAAGACCACCCACACCTTAATCAAGGGTGGTCCAGGTAGAGTCACCGATTTCGCTGAAACTTCGTCTAGGGGGGTCATTTGGGGTGCTGATCACGAATCCGACATCCGCTTTTCACGATTCCGTAGAAGACCACCCATACCTTTAACAAGGGTGGTCCAGGTAGAGTCACCGATTTCGCTGAAACTTCGTCTATGAGGTCATTTGGGGTGCTGATCACGAATCTGACATCCGTTTTTCACGATTCGGTCGGAGACCACCCATACCTTTAACAAGGGTGATCCAGGAGGAGTCACCGATTTCGCTGAAGCTTCGTCTAGGGGGATCATTTGGGGTGCTGATCACGAATCTGTCATCCGTTTTTCACGATTCCGTAGGAGACCACCCATACCTTTATCAAGGGTGATCCAGTTAGAGTCACCGATTTCGCTGAAACTTCGTCTATTGGGGTCATTTGGAGTGCTGATCACGAATCCGACATCTGTTTCTCACGATTCGGTCGGAGACCACGCATACCTTTCACAAGGGTGATCCAGTTAGAGTCACCGATTTCGCTGAAACTTCGTCTAGGGGGGTTCGCGATTCGGTCGGAGACCACCAATACCTTTAAAAACGGTGGTCCAGGTAGAGTCACCGATTTCGCTGAAACTTCGTCTAGGGGGGTCATTTGGGGTGCTAATCACGAATCTGACATCCGTTTTTCACGACTCGGTCGGAGACCACCCATACCTTTAACAAGGGTGGTCCAGGCAGAGTCACCGATGTCGCTGAAACTTCGCCTAGGGGGGTTCACGATTCGGTCGGAGACCACCCATACCTTTAAAAAGGGTGGTCCAGGTAGAGTCACCGATTTCGCTGAAACTTCGTCTATGGGGGTCATTTGGGGTACTGATCACGAATCCGACATCTGTTTCTCACGATTCGGTCGGAGACCACCTATACCTTTGACAAGTGTGATCCAGGTAGAGTCACCGATTTCGCTGAAACTTCGCCTAGGAGGGTTCACGATTCGGTCGGAGACCACCCATACCTTTAACAAGGGTGATCCAGTTAGAGTCACCGATTTCGCTGAAACTTCGTCTAGGGGGGTTCGCGATTCGGTCGGAGACCACCCATACCTTTAAAAAGGGTGGTCCAGGTAGAGTCACCGATTTCGCTGAAACTTCGTCTATTGGGGTCATTTGGAGTGCTAATCACGAATCCGACATCTGTTTCTCACGATTCGGTCGGAGACCACGCATACCTTTCACAGGGGTGATCCAGTTAGAGTCACCGATTTCGCTGAAACTTCGTCTGGGGGGTTATTTGGCTGACCACGAATCAGACATCCGTTTTTCACGATTCGGTCGGAGACCACCCATACCTTTAAAAAGGGTGGTCCAGGTAGAGTCACCGATTTCGCTGAAACTTCGCCTAGGAGGGTTCACGATTCGGTCGGAGACCACGCATACCTTTCACAAGGGTGATCCAGTTAGAGTCACCGATTTCGCTGAAACTTCGTCTATGGGGGTCATTTGGGGTACTGATCACGAATCCGACATCCGCTTTTCACAATTCGGTCGAAGACCACCCATACCTTTATCAAGGGTGGTCCAGGTAGAGTCACCGATTTCGCTGAAACTTCGTCTAGGGGGGTCATTTGGGGTGCTGATCACGAATCCGACATCCGCTTTTCACGATTCGGTCGGAGACCACCCATACCTTTAAAAAGGGTGGTCCAGGTAGAGTCACCGATTTCGCTGAAACTTCGTCTATGGGGGTCATTTGGGGTGCTGATCACGAATCTGACATCCGTTTTTCACAATTCGGTCGAAGACCACCCACACCTTTATCAAGGGTGGTCCAGGTAGAGTCACCGATTTCGCTGAAACTTCGTCTGGGGGGTTATTTGGCTGACCACGAATCAGACATCCGTTTTTCACGATTCGGTCGGAGACCACCCATACCTTTAAAAAGGGTGGTCCAGGTAGAGTCACCGATTTCGCTGAAACTTCGCCTAGGAGGGTTCACGATTCGGTCGGAGACCACGCATACCTTTCACAAGGGTGATCCAGTTAGAGTCACCGATTTCGCTGAAACTTCGTCTATGGGGGTCATTTGGGGTACTGATCACGAATCCGACATCCGCTTTTCACAATTCGGTCGAAGACCACCCATACCTTTATCAAGGGTGGTCCAGGTAGAGTCACCGATTTCGCTGAAACTTCGTCTAGGGGGGTCATTTGGGGTGCTGATCACGAATCCGACATCCGCTTTTCACGATTCGGTCGGAGACCACCCATACCTTTAAAAAGGGTGGTCCAGGTAGAGTCACCGATTTCGCTGAAACTTCGTCTATGGGGGTCATTTGGGGTGCTGATCACGAATCTGACATCCGTTTTTCACAATTCGGTCGAAGACCACCCACACCTTAATCAAGGGTGGTCCAGGTAGAGTCACCGATTTCGCTGAAACTTCGTCTATGAGGTCATTTGGGGTGCTGATCACGAATCTGACATCCGTTTTTCACGATTCGGTCGGAGACCACCCATACCTTTAACAAGGGTGATCCAGGAGGAGTCACCGATTTCGCTGAAACTTCGTCTAGGGGGGTCATTTGGGGTGCTGATCACGAATCCGACATCCGCTTTTCACGATTCGGTCGGAGACCACCCATACCTTTAAAAAGGGTGGTCCAGGTAGAGTCACCGATTTCGCTGAAACTTCGTCTATGGGGGTCATTTGGGGTGCTGATCACGAATCTGACATCCGTTTTTCACAATTCGGTCGAAGACCACCCACACCTTAATCAAGGGTGGTCCAGGTAGAGTCACCGATTTCGCTGAAACTTCGTCTATGAGGTCATTTGGGGTGCTGATCACGAATCTGACATCCGTTTTTCACGATTCGGTCGGAGACCACCCATACCTTTAACAAGGGTGATCCAGGAGGAGTCACCGATTTCGCTGAAACTTCGTCTAGGGGGGTCATTTGGGGTGCTGATCACGAATCCGACATCCGCTTTTCACGATTCGGTCGGAGACCACCCATACCTTTATCAAGGGGAGTCACCGATTTCGCTGAAACTTCGTCTATTGGGGTCATTTGGAGTGCTGATCACGAATCCGACATCTGTTTCTCACGATTCGGTCGGAGACCACGCATACCTTTCACAAGGGTGATCCAGTTAGAGTCACCGATTTCGCTGAAACTTCGTCTAGGGGGGTTCGCGATTCGGTCGGAGACCACCCATACCTTTAAAAAGGGTGGTCCAGGTAGAGTCACCGATTTCGCTGAAACTTCGTCTATTGGGGTCATTTGGAGTGCTGATCACGAATCCGACATCTGTTTCTCACGATTCGGTCGGAGACCACGCATACCTTTCACAAGGGTGATCCAGTTAGAGTCACCGATTTCGCTGAAACTTCGCCTAGGAGGGTTCACGATTCGGTCGGAGACCACCCATACCTTTAACAAGGGTGGTCCAGGCAAAGTCACCGATTTCGCTGAAACTTCGTCTAAGGGGTTTTTGGCTGACCACGAATCAGACATCCGTTTTTCACGATTCGGTCGGAGACCACCCATACCTTTATCAAGGGTGGTCCAGGTAGAGTCACCGATTTCGCTGAAACTTCGTCTAGGGGGGTCATTTGGGGTGCTGATCACGAATCCGACATCCGCTTTTCACGATTCGGTCGGAGACCACCCATACCTTTAACAAGTGTGATCCAGGTAGAGTCACCGATTTCGCTGAAACTTCGTCTAGGGGGTCATTTGGGGTGCTGATCACGAATCTGACATCTGTTTTTCACAATTCGGTCGAAGACCACCCATACCTTTATCAAGGGTGGTCTAGGTAGAGTCACCGATTTCGCTGAAACTTCGTCTAGGGGAGTTCGCGATTCGGTCGGAGACCACCCATACCTTTAAAAAGGGTGGTCCAGGTAGAGTCACCGATTTCGCTGAAACTTCGTCTATTGGGGTCATTTGGAGTGCTGATCACGAATCCGACATCTGTTTCTCACGATTCGGTCGGAGACCACGCATACCTTTCACAAGGGTGATCCAGTTAGAGTCACCGATTTCGCTGAATCTTCGTCTGGGGGACTCATTTGGGGTGCTGATCACGAATCTGACATCCGTTTTTCACAATTCGGTCGAAGACCACCCATACCTTTATCAAGGGTGGTCCAGGTAGAGTCACCGATTTCGCTGAAACTTCGTCTAGGGGGGGGGTCATTTGGGGTGCTGATCACGAATCCGACATCCGCTTTTCACGATTCGGTCGGAGACCACCCATACCTTTAAAAGGGTGGTCCAGGTAGAGTCACCGATTTCGCTGAAACTTCGTCTATGGGGGTCATTTGGGGTACTGATCACGAATCCGACATCTGTTTCTCACGATTCGGTCGGAGACCACCTATACCTTTAACAAGTGTGATCCAGGTAGAGTCACCGATTTCGCTGAAACTTCGCCTAGGAGGGTTCACGATTCGGTCGGAGACCACCCATACCTTTAACAAGGGTGATCCAGTTAGAGTCACCGATTTCGCTGAAACTTCGTCTAGGGGGGTCATTTGGGGTGCTGATCACGAATCTGACATCCTTTTTTCACAATTCGGTCGAAGACCACCCATACCTTTATCAAGGGTGGTCCAGGTAGAGTCACCGATTTCGCTGAAACTTCGTCTAGGGGGGTCATTTGGGGTGCTGATCACGAATCCGACATCCGCTTTTCACGATTCGGTCGGAGACCACCCATACCTTTAAAAAGGGTGGTCCAGGTAGAGTCACCGATTTCGCTGAAACTTCGTCTATGGGGGTCATTTGGGGTGCTGATCACGAATCTGACATCCGTTTTTCACAATTCGGTCGAAGACCACCCATACCTTTATCAAGGGTGGTCCAGGTAGAGTCACCGATTTCGCTGAAACTTCGTCTGGGGGGTTATTTGGCTGACCACGAATCAGACATCCGTTTTTCACGATTCGGTCGGAGACCACCCATACCTTTAAAAAGGGTGGTCCAGGTAGAGTCACCGATTTCGCTGAAACTTCGCCTAGGAGGGTTCACGATTCGGTCGGAGACCACGCATACCTTTCACAAGGGTGATCCAGTTAGAGTCACCGATTTCGCTGAAACTTCGTCTATGGGGGTCATTTGGGGTACTGATCACGAATCCGACATCCGCTTTTCACAATTCGGTCGAAGACCACCCATACCTTTATCAAGGGTGGTCCAGGTAGAGTCACCGATTTCGCTGAAACTTCGTCTAGGGGGGTCATTTGGGGTGCTGATCACGAATCCGACATCCGCTTTTCACGATTCGGTCGGAGACCACCCATACCTTTAAAAAGGGTGGTCCAGGTAGAGTCACCGATTTCGCTGAAACTTCGTCTAGGGGGTCATTTGGGGTGCTGATCACGAATCTGACATCTGTTTTTCACAATTCGGTCGAAGACCACCCATACCTTTATCAAGGGTGGTCTAGGTAGAGTCACCGATTTCGCTGAAACTTCGTCTAGGGGAGTTCGCGATTCGGTCGGAGACCACCCATACCTTTAAAAAGGGTGGTCCAGGTAGAGTCACCGATTTCGCTGAAACTTCGTCTATTGGGGTCATTTGGAGTGCTGATCACGAATCCGACATCTGTTTCTCACGATTCGGTCGGAGACCACGCATACCTTTCACAAGGGTGATCCAGTTAGAGTCACCGATTTCGCTGAATCTTCGTCTGGGGGACTCATTTGGGGTGCTGATCACGAATCTGACATCCGTTTTTCACAATTCGGTCGAAGACCACCCATACCTTTATCAAGGGTGGTCCAGGTAGAGTCACCGATTTCGCTGAAACTTCGTCTAGGGGGGGGGTCATTTGGGGTGCTGATCACGAATCCGACATCCGCTTTTCACGATTCGGTCGGAGACCACCCATACCTTTAAAAGGGTGGTCCAGGTAGAGTCACCGATTTCGCTGAAACTTCGTCTATGGGGGTCATTTGGGGTACTGATCACGAATCCGACATCTGTTTCTCACGATTCGGTCGGAGACCACCTATACCTTTAACAAGTGTGATCCAGGTAGAGTCACCGATTTCGCTGAAACTTCGCCTAGGAGGGTTCACGATTCGGTCGGAGACCACCCATACCTTTAACAAGGGTGATCCAGTTAGAGTCACCGATTTCGCTGAAACTTCGTCTAGGGGGGTCATTTGGGGTGCTGATCACGAATCTGACATCCTTTTTTCACAATTCGGTCGAAGACCACCCATACCTTTATCAAGGGTGGTCCAGGTAGAGTCACCGATTTCGCTGAAACTTCGTCTAGGGGGGTCATTTGGGGTGCTGATCACGAATCCGACATCCGCTTTTCACGATTCGGTCGGAGACCACCCATACCTTTAAAAAGGGTGGTCCAGGTAGAGTCACCGATTTCGCTGAAACTTCGTCTATGGGGGTCATTTGGGGTGCTGATCACGAATCTGACATCCGTTTTTCACAATTCGGTCGAAGACCACCCATACCTTTATCAAGGGTGGTCCAGGTAGAGTCACCGATTTCGCTGAAACTTCGTCTGGGGGGTTATTTGGCTGACCACGAATCAGACATCCGTTTTTCACGATTCGGTCGGAGACCACCCATACCTTTAAAAAGGGTGGTCCAGGTAGAGTCACCGATTTCGCTGAAACTTCGCCTAGGAGGGTTCACGATTCGGTCGGAGACCACGCATACCTTTCACAAGGGTGATCCAGTTAGAGTCACCGATTTCGCTGAAACTTCGTCTATGGGGGTCATTTGGGGTACTGATCACGAATCCGACATCCGCTTTTCACAATTCGGTCGAAGACCACCCATACCTTTATCAAGGGTGGTCCAGGTAGAGTCACCGATTTCGCTGAAACTTCGTCTAGGGGGGTCATTTGGGGTGCTGATCACGAATCCGACATCCGCTTTTCACGATTCGGTCGGAGACCACCCATACCTTTAAAAAGGGTGGTCCAGGTAGAGTCACCGATTTCGCTGAAACTTCGTCTATGGGGGTCATTTGGGGTGCTGATCACGAATCTGACATCCGTTTTTCACAATTCGGTCGAAGACCACCCACACCTTAATCAAGGGTGGTCCAGGTAGAGTCACCGATTTCGCTGAAACTTCGTCTAGGGGGGTCATTTGGGGTGCTGATCACGAATCCGACATCCGCTTTTCACGATTCCGTAGAAGACCACCCATACCTTTAACAAGGGTGGTCCAGGTAGAGTCACCGATTTCGCTGAAACTTCGTCTATGAGGTCATTTGGGGTGCTGATCACGAATCTGACATCCGTTTTTCACGATTCGGTCGGAGACCACCCATACCTTTAACAAGGGTGATCCAGGAGGAGTCACCGATTTCGCTGAAGCTTCGTCTAGGGGGATCATTTGGGGTGCTGATCACGAATCTGTCATCCGTTTTTCACGATTCCGTAGGAGACCACCCATACCTTTATCAAGGGTGATCCAGTTAGAGTCACCGATTTCGCTGAAACTTCGTCTATTGGGGTCATTTGGAGTGCTGATCACGAATCCGACATCTGTTTCTCACGATTCGGTCGGAGACCACGCATACCTTTCACAAGGGTGATCCAGTTAGAGTCACCGATTTCGCTGAAACTTCGTCTAGGGGGGTTCGCGATTCGGTCGGAGACCACCAATACCTTTAAAAACGGTGGTCCAGGTAGAGTCACCGATTTCGCTGAAACTTCGTCTAGGGGGGTCATTTGGGGTGCTAATCACGAATCTGACATCCGTTTTTCACGACTCGGTCGGAGACCACCCATACCTTTAACAAGGGTGGTCCAGGCAGAGTCACCGATGTCGCTGAAACTTCGCCTAGGGGGGTTCACGATTCGGTCGGAGACCACCCATACCTTTAAAAAGGGTGGTCCAGGTAGAGTCACCGATTTCGCTGAAACTTCGTCTATGGGGGTCATTTGGGGTACTGATCACGAATCCGACATCTGTTTCTCACGATTCGGTCGGAGACCACCTATACCTTTGACAAGTGTGATCCAGGTAGAGTCACCGATTTCGCTGAAACTTCGCCTAGGAGGGTTCACGATTCGGTCGGAGACCACCCATACCTTTAACAAGGGTGATCCAGTTAGAGTCACCGATTTCGCTGAAACTTCGTCTAGGGGGGTTCGCGATTCGGTCGGAGACCACCCATACCTTTAAAAAGGGTGGTCCAGGTAGAGTCACCGATTTCGCTGAAACTTCGTCTATTGGGGTCATTTGGAGTGCTAATCACGAATCCGACATCTGTTTCTCACGATTCGGTCGGAGACCACGCATACCTTTCACAGGGGTGATCCAGTTAGAGTCACCGATTTCGCTGAAACTTCGTCTAGGGGGGTCATTTGGGGTGCTGATCACGAATCCGACATCCGCTTTTCACAATTCGGTCGAAGACCACCCATACCTTTATCAAGGGTGGTCCAGGTAGAGTCACCGATTTCGCTGAAACTTCGTCTAGGGGGGTCATTTGGGGTGCTGATCACGAATCCGACATCCGCTTTTCACGATTCGGTCGGAGACCACCCATACCTTTAAAAAGGGTGGTCCAGGTAGAGTCACCGATTTCGCTGAAACTTCGTCTATGGGGGTCATTTGGGGTGCTGATCACGAATCTGACATCCGTTTTTCACAATTCGGTCGAAGACCACCCACACCTTAATCAAGGGTGGTCCAGGTAGAGTCACCGATTTCGCTGAAACTTCGTCTAGGGGGGTCATTTGGGGTGCTGATCACGAATCCGACATCCGCTTTTC
Organism: Heligmosomoides polygyrus bakeri; assembly: GCA_947359475.1. NCBI lineage: Eukaryota > Metazoa > Nematoda > Chromadorea > Rhabditida > Heligmosomidae > Heligmosomoides > Heligmosomoides polygyrus. Next base: position 47,407 of record CANAIB010000021.1, read on the forward strand.
ACGATTCGGTCGGAGACCACCCATACCTTTAAAAAGGGTGGTCCAGGTAGAGTCACCGATTTCGCTGAAACTTCGTCTATGGGGGTCATTTGGGGTGCTGATCACGAATCTGACATCCGTTTTTCACAATTCGGTCGAAGACCACCCATACCTTTATCAAGGGTGGTCCAGGTAGAGTCACCGATTTCGCTGAAACTTCGTCTGGGGGGTTATTTGGCTGACCACGAATCAGACATCCGTTTTTCACGATTCGGTCGGAGACCACCCATACCTTTAAAAAGGGTGGTCCAGGTAGAGTCACCGATTTCGCTGAAACTTCGCCTAGGAGGGTTCACGATTCGGTCGGAGACCACGCATACCTTTCACAAGGGTGATCCAGTTAGAGTCACCGATTTCGCTGAAACTTCGTCTATGGGGGTCATTTGGGGTACTGATCACGAATCCGACATCCGCTTTTCACAATTCGGTCGAAGACCACCCATACCTTTATCAAGGGTGGTCCAGGTAGAGTCACCGATTTCGCTGAAACTTCGTCTAGGGGGGTCATTTGGGGTGCTGATCACGAATCCGACATCCGCTTTTCACGATTCGGTCGGAGACCACCCATACCTTTAAAAAGGGTGGTCCAGGTAGAGTCACCGATTTCGCTGAAACTTCGTCTATGGGGGTCATTTGGGGTGCTGATCACGAATCTGACATCCGTTTTTCACAATTCGGTCGAAGACCACCCACACCTTTATCAAGGGTGGTCCAGGTAGAGTCACCGATTTCGCTGAAACTTCGTCTGGGGGGTTATTTGGCTGACCACGAATCAGACATCCGTTTTTCACGATTCGGTCGGAGACCACCCATACCTTTAAAAAGGGTGGTCCAGGTAGAGTCACCGATTTCGCTGAAACTTCGCCTAGGAGGGTTCACGATTCGGTCGGAGACCACGCATACCTTTCACAAGGGTGATCCAGTTAGAGTCACCGATTTCGCTGAAACTTCGTCTATGGGGGTCATTTGGGGTACTGATCACGAATCCGACATCCGCTTTTCACAATTCGGTCGAAGACCACCCATACCTTTATCAAGGGTGGTCCAGGTAGAGTCACCGATTTCGCTGAAACTTCGTCTAGGGGGGTCATTTGGGGTGCTGATCACGAATCCGACATCCGCTTTTCACGATTCGGTCGGAGACCACCCATACCTTTAAAAAGGGTGGTCCAGGTAGAGTCACCGATTTCGCTGAAACTTCGTCTATGGGGGTCATTTGGGGTGCTGATCACGAATCTGACATCCGTTTTTCACAATTCGGTCGAAGACCACCCACACCTTAATCAAGGGTGGTCCAGGTAGAGTCACCGATTTCGCTGAAACTTCGTCTAGGGGGGTCATTTGGGGTGCTGATCACGAATCCGACATCCGCTTTTCACGATTCCGTAGAAGACCACCCATACCTTTAACAAGGGTGGTCCAGGTAGAGTCACCGATTTCGCTGAAACTTCGTCTATGAGGTCATTTGGGGTGCTGATCACGAATCTGACATCCGTTTTTCACGATTCGGTCGGAGACCACCCATACCTTTAACAAGGGTGATCCAGGAGGAGTCACCGATTTCGCTGAAACTTCGTCTAGGGGGGTCATTTGGGGTGCTGATCACGAATCCGACATCCGCTTTTCACGATTCGGTCGGAGACCACCCATACCTTTATCAAGGGGAGTCACCGATTTCGCTGAAACTTCGTCTATTGGGGTCATTTGGAGTGCTGATCACGAATCCGACATCTGTTTCTCACGATTCGGTCGGAGACCACGCATACCTTTCACAAGGGTGATCCAGTTAGAGTCACCGATTTCGCTGAAACTTCGTCTAGGGGGGTTCGCGATTCGGTCGGAGACCACCCATACCTTTAAAAAGGGTGGTCCAGGTAGAGTCACCGATTTCGCTGAAACTTCGTCTATTGGGGTCATTTGGAGTGCTGATCACGAATCCGACATCTGTTTCTCACGATTCGGTCGGAGACCACGCATACCTTTCACAAGGGTGATCCAGTTAGAGTCACCGATTTCGCTGAAACTTCGCCTAGGAGGGTTCACGATTCGGTCGGAGACCACCCATACCTTTAACAAGGGTGGTCCAGGCAAAGTCACCGATTTCGCTGAAACTTCGTCTAAGGGGTTTTTGGCTGACCACGAATCAGACATCCGTTTTTCACGATTCGGTCGGAGACCACCCATACCTTTATCAAGGGTGGTCCAGGTAGAGTCACCGATTTCGCTGAAACTTCGTCTAGGGGGGTCATTTGGGGTGCTGATCACGAATCCGACATCCGCTTTTCACGATTCGGTCGGAGACCACCCATACCTTTAACAAGTGTGATCCAGGTAGAGTCACCGATTTCGCTGAAACTTCGTCTAGGGGGTCATTTGGGGTGCTGATCACGAATCTGACATCTGTTTTTCACAATTCGGTCGAAGACCACCCATACCTTTATCAAGGGTGGTCTAGGTAGAGTCACCGATTTCGCTGAAACTTCGTCTAGGGGAGTTCGCGATTCGGTCGGAGACCACCCATACCTTTAAAAAGGGTGGTCCAGGTAGAGTCACCGATTTCGCTGAAACTTCGTCTATTGGGGTCATTTGGAGTGCTGATCACGAATCCGACATCTGTTTCTCACGATTCGGTCGGAGACCACGCATACCTTTCACAAGGGTGATCCAGTTAGAGTCACCGATTTCGCTGAAACTTCGTCTGGGGGACTCATTTGGGGTGCTGATCACGAATCTGACATCCGTTTTTCACAATTCGGTCGAAGACCACCCATACCTTTATCAAGGGTGGTCCAGGTAGAGTCACCGATTTCGCTGAAACTTCGTCTAGGGGGGGGGGTCATTTGGGGTGCTGATCACGAATCCGACATCCGCTTTTCACGATTCGGTCGGAGACCACCCATACCTTTAAAAGGGTGGTCCAGGTAGAGTCACCGATTTCGCTGAAACTTCGTCTATGGGGGTCATTTGGGGTACTGATCACGAATCCGACATCTGTTTCTCACGATTCGGTCGGAGACCACCTATACCTTTAACAAGTGTGATCCAGGTAGAGTCACCGATTTCGCTGAAACTTCGCCTAGGAGGGTTCACGATTCGGTCGGAGACCACCCATACCTTTAACAAGGGTGATCCAGTTAGAGTCACCGATTTCGCTGAAACTTCGTCTAGGGGGGTCATTTGGGGTGCTGATCACGAATCTGACATCCTTTTTTCACAATTCGGTCGAAGACCACCCATACCTTTATCAAGGGTGGTCCAGGTAGAGTCACCGATTTCGCTGAAACTTCGTCTAGGGGGGTCATTTGGGGTGCTGATCACGAATCCGACATCCGCTTTTCACGATTCGGTCGGAGACCACCCATACCTTTAAAAAGGGTGGTCCAGGTAGAGTCACCGATTTCGCTGAAACTTCGTCTATGGGGGTCATTTGGGGTGCTGATCACGAATCTGACATCCGTTTTTCACAATTCGGTCGAAGACCACCCATACCTTTATCAAGGGTGGTCCAGGTAGAGTCACCGATTTCGCTGAAACTTCGTCTGGGGGGTTATTTGGCTGACCACGAATCAGACATCCGTTTTTCACGATTCGGTCGGAGACCACCCATACCTTTAAAAAGGGTGGTCCAGGTAGAGTCACCGATTTCGCTGAAACTTCGCCTAGGAGGGTTCACGATTCGGTCGGAGACCACGCATACCTTTCACAAGGGTGATCCAGTTAGAGTCACCGATTTCGCTGAAACTTCGTCTATTGGGGTCATTTGGAGTGCTGATCACGAATCCGACATCCGCTTTTCACGATTCGGTCGGAGACCACCCATACCTTTAAAAAGGGTGGTCCAGGTAGAGTCACCGATTTCGCTGAAACTTCGTCTATGGGGGTCATTTGGGGTGCTGATCACGAATCTGACATCCGTTTTTCACAATTCGGTCGAAGACCACCCACACCTTAATCAAGGGTGGTCCAGGTAGAGTCACCGACTTCGCTGAAACTTCGTCTAGGGGGGTCATTTGGGGTGCTGATCACGAATCCGACATCTGTTTCTCACGATTCGGTCGGAGACCACGCATACCTTTCACAAGGGTGATCCAGTTAGAGTCACCGATTTCGCTGAAACTTCGTCTATTGGGGTCATTTGGAGTGCTGATCACGAATCTGACATCCGCTTTTCACGATTCCGTAGAAGACCACCCATACCTTTAACAAGGGTGATCCAGGAGGAGTCACCGATTTCGCTGAAGCTTCGTCTAGGGGGGTCATTTGGGGTGCTGATCACGAATCTGACATCCGTTTTTCACGATTCCGTAGGAGACCACCCATACCTTTATCAAGGGTGATCCAGTTAGAGTCACCGATTTCGCTGAAACTTCGTCTATTGGGGTCATTTGGAGTGCTGATCACGAATCCGACATCTGTTTCTCACGATTCGGTCGGAGACCACGCATACCTTTCACAAGGGTGATCCAGTTAGAGTCACCGATTTCGCTGAAACTTCGTCTAGGGGGGTTCGCGATTCGGTCGGAGACCACATATACCTTTAAAAAGGGTGGTCCAGGTAGAGTCACCGATTTCGCTGAAACTTCTAGGGGTCATTTGGGGTGCTGATCACGAATCTGACATCCGTTTTTCACGATTCCGTAGGAGACCACCCATACCTTTATCAAGGGGAGTCACCGATTTCGCTGAAACTTCGTCTATTGGGGTCATTTGGAGTGCTGATCACGAATCCGACATCTGTTTCTCACGATTCGGTCGGAGACCACGCATACCTTTCACAAGGGTGATCCAGTTAGAGTCACCGATTTCGCTGAAACTTCGTCTAGGGGGGTTCGTGATTCGGTCGGAGACCACCCATACCTTTAAAAAGGGTGGTCCAGGTAGAGTCACCGATTTCGCTGAAACTTCGTCTATTGGGGTCATTTGGAGTGCTGATCACGAATCCGACATCTGTTTCTCACGATTCGGTCGGAGACCACGCATACCTTTCACAAGGGTGATCCAGTTAGAGTCACCGATTTCGCTGAAACTTCGCCTAGGAGGGTTCACGATTCGGTCGGAGACCACCCATACCTTTAACAAGGGTGATCCAGGAGGAGTCACCGATTTCGCTGAAGCTTCGTCTAGGGGGGTCATTTGGGGTGCTGATCACGAATCTGACATCCGTTTTTCACGATTCCGTAGGAGACCACCCATACCTTTATCAAGGGTGATCCAGTTAGAGTCACCGATTTCGCTGAAACTTCGTCTATTGGGGTCATTTGGAGTGCTGATCACGAATCCGACATCTGTTTCTCACGATTCGGTCGGAGACCACGCATACCTTTCACAAGGGTGATCCAGTTAGAGTCACCGATTTCGCTGAAACTTCGTCTAGGGGGGTTCGCGATTCGGTCGGAGACCACCCATACCTTTAAAAAGGGTGGTCCAGGTAGAGTCACCGATTTCGCTGAAACTTCGTCTAGGGGGGTCATTTGGGGTGCTAATCACGAATCTGACATCCGTTTTTCACGACTCGGTCGGAGACCACCCATACCTTTAACAAGGGTGGTCCAGGCAGAGTCAACGATGTCGCTGAAACTTCGCCTAGGGGGGTTCACGATTCGGTCGGAGACCACCCATACCTTTAAAAAGGGTGGTCCAGGTAGAGTCACCGATTTCGCTGAAACTTCTAGGGGTCATTTGGGGTGCTGATCCGAATCTGACATCCGTTTTTCACGATTCCGTAGGAGACCACCCATACCTTTATCAAGGGGAGTCACCGATTTCGCTGAAACTTCGTCTATTGGGGTCATTTGGAGTGCTGATCACGAATCCGACATCCGCTTTTCACAATTCGGTCGAAGACCACCCATACCTTTATCAAGGGTGGTCCAGGTAGAGTCACCGATTTCGCTGAAACTTCGTCTAGGGGGGTCATTTGGGGTGCTGATCACGAATCCGACATCCGCTTTTCACGATTCGGTCGGAGACCACCCATACCTTTAAAAAGGGTGGTCCAGGTAGAGTCACCGATTTCGCTGAAACTTCGTCTATGGGGGTCATTTGGGGTGCTGATCACGAATCTGACATCCGTTTTTCACAATTCGGTCGAAGACCACCCACACCTTAATCAAGGGTGGTCCAGGTAGAGTCACCGACTTCGCTGAAACTTCGTCTAGGGGGGTCATTTGGGGTGCTGATCACGAATCCGACATCTGTTTCTCACGATTCGGTCGGAGACCACGCATACCTTTCACAAGGGTGATCCAGTTAGAGTCACCGATTTCGCTGAAACTTCGTCTATTGGGGTCATTTGGAGTGCTGATCACGAATCTGACATCCGCTTTTCACGATTCCGTAGAAGACCACCCATACCTTTAACAAGGGTGATCCAGGAGGAGTCACCGATTTCGCTGAAGCTTCGTCTAGGGGGGTCATTTGGGGTGCTGATCACGAATCTGACATCCGTTTTTCACGATTCCGTAGGAGACCACCCATACCTTTATCAAGGGTGATCCAGTTAGAGTCACCGATTTCGCTGAAACTTCGTCTATTGGGGTCATTTGGAGTGCTGATCACGAATCCGACATCTGTTTCTCACGATTCGGTCGGAGACCACGCATACCTTTCACAAGGGTGATCCAGTTAGAGTCACCGATTTCGCTGAAACTTCGTCTAGGGGGGTTCGCGATTCGGTCGGAGACCACCCATACCTTTAAAAAGGGTGGTCCAGGTAGAGTCACCGATTTCGCTGAAACTTCGTCTAGGGGGGTCATTTGGGGTGCTAATCACGAATCTGACATCCGTTTTTCACGATTCCGTAGGAGACCACCCATACCTTTATCAAGGGGAGTCACCGATTTCGCTGAAACTTCGTCTATTGGGGTCATTTGGAGTGCTGATCACGAATCCGACATCTGTTTCTCACGATTCGGTCGGAGACCACGCATACCTTTCACAAGGGTGATCCAGTTAGAGTCACCGATTTCGCTGAAACTTCGTCTAGGGGGGTTCGCGATTCGGTCGGAGACCACCCATACCTTTAAAAAGGGTGGTCCAGGTAGAGTCACCGATTTCGCTGAAACTTCGTCTATTGGGGTCATTTGGAGTGCTGATCACGAATCCGACATCTGTTTCTCACGATTCGGTCGGAGACCACGCATACCTTTCACAAGGGTGATCCAGTTAGAGTCACCGATTTCGCTGAAACTTCGCCTAGGAGGGTTCACGATTCGGTCGGAGACCACCCATACCTTTAACAAGGGTGGTCCAGGCAAAGTCACCGATTTCGCTGAAACTTCGTCTAAGGGGTTTTTGGCTGACCACGAATCAGACATCCGTTTTTCACGATTCGGTCGGAGACCACCCATACCTTTATCAAGGGTGGTCCAGGTAGAGTCACCGATTTCGCTGAAACTTCGTCTAGGGGGGTCATTTGGGGTGCTGATCACGAATCCGACATCTGTTTCTCACGATTCGGTCGGAGACCACCTATACCTTTAACAAGTGTGATCCAGGTAGAGTCACCGATTTCGCTGAAACTTCGCCTAGGAGGGTTCACGATTCGGTCGGAGACCACCCATACCTTTAACAAGGGTGATCCAGTTAGAGTCACCGATTTCGCTGAAACTTCGTCTAGGGGGGTCATTTGGGGTGCTGATCACGAATCTGACATCCTTTTTTCACAATTCGGTCGAAGACCACCCATACCTTTATCAAGGGTGGTCCAGGTAGAGTCACCGATTTCGCTGAAACTTCGTCTAGGGGGGTCATTTGGGGTGCTGATCACGAATCCGACATCCGCTTTTCACGATTCGGTCGGAGACCACCCATACCTTTAAAAAGGGTGGTCCAGGTAGAGTCACCGATTTCGCTGAAACTTCGTCTATGGGGGTCATTTGGGGTGCTGATCACGAATCTGACATCCGTTTTTCACAATTCGGTCGAAGACCACCCATACCTTTATCAAGGGTGGTCCAGGTAGAGTCACCGATTTCGCTGAAACTTCGTCTGGGGGGTTATTTGGCTGACCACGAATCAGACATCCGTTTTTCACGATTCGGTCGGAGACCACCCATACCTTTAAAAAGGGTGGTCCAGGTAGAGTCACCGATTTCGCTGAAACTTCGCCTAGGAGGGTTCACGATTCGGTCGGAGACCACGCATACCTTTCACAAGGGTGATCCAGTTAGAGTC